>LOJH01003589.1:225-24453 GCA_001685095.1 Ellobius talpinus | reverse complement strand
AGGAAGGAAGGAAGGAAGGAAGGAAAGAAGGAGAGACAGAAAGACAGACAGACAGACAGACAGACAGGCCTACCTCAGATCTTGCCCTTGAAGTATTCGTATTCTACCTACCAAGGTCAAGCACACCCCATCAGACTTCCAGGCAACAGTAGATAGCTTTGTCACATAGAAACACATGAATTAGTACATTAAATATTGACTCATCTGCAGAGCTGAAGGAAGGACAAAAGAGTCATCTGGACTTCTCCCTGCCTGAGCTCTAAGCCCAGTTCTGCACCTTCACAGCTAAATAACCTTGAACAACTTACTTTAATTCTTTGTTTCTCAATTTCCTGATTAGCTCATTTTCTGTAGCTATAATAACATGCCAGAGCCTAGGCAATTAATTTAGTTTATTTATATTTAGGTCATGGTTCTAGAGGCTGGCATCCCACATGGTGCTGGCATCTGATTGGCAGCTGAAATGAGGGCCTTCATACTGCATCATAACATGGTGGAGGGTATTATGGTGAGACAGAGCATGCTCAGTTGGGTCTTTCTTCCTCTTCTTATGAAGCCAGCAATACTATCATGAAAATCCTACACATGATTTCATCTGGTTCTGATTACCTCCCCAAAGCCCCACTTCCAAAGATCACTAACGTGAATTTGGTGGGGGTTAGGTTTCCATCACAAGAACTTTCGGGTGACAAATGCAGTATAACAGTAATACTAATAAGGGTAGCTTCCTTCCAGGGTCTTAATGGGAATTCAACAGGACAATGCACAGAAAACCATGGCCTTGACCGTGGCAATGTTAACAAAGCCAATTCCCTTTCTCCCCTCCTATGCCAGAAACTCTTTATCTTTTTCATAATATGAACTCAGTTGGCATCTGGTGAAGCTATGAATCCCTTTTCAGAAACAGTAATATATATGGAATTGCAGAGGAAATTGCATTTTTATTAAAATATAGTTGTCAAACTGCTGAAAAACCAAATTTGTGGTATAGTAATATATGTGTTTCTTTATTAGCATAGTAAATAACAAGATCTACTGGCAGACCTAATAACTGCTATAATTTTGAAGTTGTAATAAGCTTAAACAATATTTCAACATATCTACAACTGTAATGAGATATTAAAAAATCTACAATTTCTATGGGTGACATTATAGCTATTGTTAGTAATACTGTGACTTGCCGCCTAATTCAAAATTAGAGATACTGCTAAATTTTCTCTAGAAATTGGTAAAAATAAGGATGTAACTTTTTTCCAGCTAAATTCACAGACTCCGAACTAAAACCTATTGCTATCAAACTTGATAAAAAAATCAGGATATAACCATGATTTCTAAACTTTTAAAGCAATATTTATTTTGCCTTTCCTAAAGCAAAGACATAAACATAGAAAGCTTAAGAAAAGCTGCTTAAGGGGAGAACAAGGAAGAAAGAATGTAAAACATCACCCCAGAGCTACAGCTGATGGTGGCACAGTTAGGCTCTGACACTCCTTGCTACCCCATTTTCCCATATACTGAGTCTGCTCCACTGAGGACCATTGTGTGGGAGCTGTACTCAGGGAAATGTCCAATCACAAGAGATGCTGCTTCAGCCCGTCTCAGACGAGAAGGGGTTCTGCCGTTGACAGCTCAGCCCAGTCTGCGCCTTAGGCGCTCCAACGGCTCACCGATTTCCAGCCCTGCTGATAGAGTCGAAGTCATCCTATTGATCTCAAGCCTCCCATTAGATCTGATAAATTCCCTCAAGTCTGAACTGTGAATTGTGAGTAATAGAAAGTGCCCACTTGATGAAGGAAAATAACCGACTCGACCCCAGACCTGCCAGATATTCAGATCAGATTCTGGATGCCTGCAGCAATGTGAAGACTAACAAGGAAGTTTATACCAACACCGACATTTGTGGCTAGGGACAGTCTCCTCTTCCATCCAAAGCGGTTTTTTCTATGATAATCCTGTAGCCTTCCTCCGGGGTAGGGAGGTAGTTTTACACATGTTCAGTCATCCTATGTCAACTAACACAATGAGAGGCTTCTGTTGGCTTGTCTAGTCACTGTTAACATCTGTAGAGATCCCACTGGATAAGTTCAGAACATAGGATGTCAGGCTCCAACCTACAACAACCCTGTGAGTCAGCCTCTGGGCTCCACTTTGCCATCGTCCTAGGGGGGCATCAGGGTGTGTGGGCACTGCTTTCAACCAAGGGCTTCATGGTCCTCCCAGATGGGACCACCAGGAACCCCGGCGGATGTCACTACAGCAAGTTGTCAGCACCTTCCTGCTTTTCTCCAGCTCAGCTCCTAAAGCAGTGCCCTCTCCTAGGGTGGGTTAATGAAACACTGTCAGCAGATTCATCAAAATGTAACTCTGTGCTTTCCTAGAGGGACCCTGTGACTCTGAAGTGGCATACCCCACTTCCTTTAAGCCTAGATAAAGGTCACAGCTAGAGATGACAGGCCAGCCAAGCTCCTGAGTGCAAGCCACTGCATTTCAAAATATTTTTTAATAAAGCAATGTTTGGAAAGGGCAGCCTGTTCACTTTATCTTCCACCGAGGCATTCAATTAAACCCAAGATTCTGGGAAAATCTGAACCCTCAACCACATTTTCCATTGGTAATAATAAAAGATAATTACCGAGCCTGCCTGTCAGATATTCCAGGCAACAGGACCTCCACTTAATTAATTGCTAATTAAGATATGAAAGAACCGAGGTGTCTTTCATACTTCCTTGCTTTATTAAGCCACAGAAACCCTTCATCAGGGAAAGGGAAACATAAATATTCCAGATTCAGTCCCTGTTGGGTTGGCCTGGCAAAGGGTGGGAGGAGCAGAAGGCCCACTATGGGTGAGGTTCCTTTAACTGTATCATCCAGTTGTCACGGCCTGAGCAGAGAGGAAATGAGTGAGTGAGAAGGGAGCAGGTTCGAGTCATTTCTACCTTCTGCTCTATACTAGCTAAGCCTTTTCCATACACGCAGCAAATCTTCACTGCATTCCTGCAAGGGGATATTGTATGCCCACCTCACAGATTAAGAAAAGGGGCAATTAAAGGCAGTATTAATTCATTTTCTCTTTATTGTGGCAAAATAACTAACAAAAAGAACTCAAGAAAGTATCTCTTTTGTCTCCCCATTTGGGAACTCAGTCCCTCTTGACCAGGAAGGCATTCTGTCAACTGGGAAGGACCGGAAAACGTTAAGTCTGCAGTAGGGAAGCAGAAGAAGATGAATTCTGGTATTCAGCTTGTTTTCTTCCTATATTCCACTCCCAGGGCCTTAGCCCATGCCTTGGTGCAGCCCACATTCAAGGTGGGTCTTGTCTATTCATTGTAACTTTTTTGGAAGCACCCTCATAGACAACCCCAGAAGTGTTTTTTTCCATGGTGACTCTAGAATCCATCAAGAGCAACTGTCACACAGGCCTTACACGAGTTCCTCTTTTACAAGTGTGTGCCTGGCAAGGGATAAGATTTGAGCCAAATTCCATGCTTTCCATTCATTGTTCTAGGGTGATTCAAGAAACAGAACTGGATGATTCCATGTGTTCATGATCATGGACAAAGTAAAAAGCTGGCTTTCAAGTGTCCTCCCTCTGAACTTTGCAATCTGGTGTTTATAATCTTGTACTAGATTCTTCCACATTAATTGAATCTAGCATGTATATTAGAATAATGCAGAAATAATGAAAAGAGCTATTAAAAAAGACATCGTGACCCCCAATATCTTCTCCCCCAGACTGCTCACTCTGGAGTAAGCCATTATCGTGTTTTAAAAATGTTCAACTAACCCTCAAGAAACCCACTGGGAAGAAACAGTACCAATATGACAAATCGAATTTAAAAAATAGCCATTTTGGAAATAGGCTATGTCTGATGGATCTTCAGGTGACTGTAGACTCACCAAAATCTCATGAGGACCCTGAGGCAGACCACCCCATAAGCCATTGAAGTCTCAATGACCCACAGACACTGCTAGACAATAGATGATGGTTGCTTTAATCGCAGGCTAACTTTCTGAATGTAAGTAGCTAAAAAGTGGAGAATTTGCAAACTTCTACATGCTGCCCACTGAATCATAGTTTGGCAAACCAGTGGGTCAGAGACTTTCTCCTAAGAAACATTCGCATTTCTATGTCTGAAAGAAAGAGTCTGAAGAAATGGGCACTCAAGATCCCTCCTGGTAGGAGAGTCTGGGAGATAAAACAGGACATGAGCCAGATCACCCATAGCTGCCTGGGATTCCCATTTTGTCAAGTAGATAACTAAGCACAATTTATTGATCACTCACAACCCTTTCTATTGTTCAGCCACCAACTGCTGGGAAAATTGAGAAAAAGAAAAGAGTTGATTGTGCTTTCAGGTACTGGGTGATTCTGTCAAGAGCTGGTCAGCATCAGTGGAATCAATGGCCATTACTGGAATGCCAACAGCAGTTAGCTGTACAGAACTCCATGGCAGTCAATTTTAAAGTTTATGCTGATTTCCAGCATGAATGATTGCTGTGAAATCTGAACCTCTCAGTGTTTGATTGCTGTGCCTGGCATGGCAGGGGTCTTTCTTCTGCCCATGTTTCACCTAAGCCACAAGAGAGACATGATTCAGGCTTGGAGAAATTCTGTGATTGAAGTCAGCTTGGCCTCTTGGGTAGTTCTCCCTGCACTGCGCAGGTGCTTACATCCTGCCTGGTCAGTGGGAACAGGTGGCCCATGCTACAAAGACTAAGCGGAGCCTCTTGGGAAGCTGAACTCACTTTCAGTACAGGAAGGTCGGCATTTGATGAGGAAGGAATATGTGCTGCACATTTTCTGACATATTTCTTAGTTTTTTTTTTTTCTCAAAGATCAACAAATTGACCTTAGGAAAAAAAACGCTGGGCATCAAAGATGAATGACAGGAGTGGATGCAAAAAAAAAAGAACCAAATAAAAAAAATAATAACTAACATACTGGTTCACTAAAGTTACCCAGTCAGAAGCCCTTTCCTTTGACCTTTGACATTTGGGTATGTCTATGGTACCTCTCCCCTTATCCTGGGGATCTTCCAGAAGTGGGAAGGTCGGGAACATTTGACAACAGGAGCCCCGCTGTAATATTTACCTCAGCTAAGCCTCTGGGACTTGCCACAGGAATATGTGCTTCAGTTGTGATTCTCTGTCCTCACTTCCTGTCAGAGCAGTCCTCCTTGTCTCCAGTGATATGAAAATCTGCCTTAACATGAGGCCTTTGTGTGATAACCCAGAGCTGTACAACTGCACAATCAAATTTATTGGACCCATCCGTGAGGTAATGCGTGTTAAATCACAAGAGTTGGAGTGTTGGCTTCATGACAAGCTGCATTCTGACAGAGCAAATGTGGTCATGACTTCAGGAAAATTGCCTGGCACATATTGGCTCAAATTCAATTTGACCCTTCCTCAGCCCACAGTTTAAAACTTGCTTTAAAAGCTGGTTAAACAGCAAAGAGCACTGTACTAGACTCCTGAAGCCTAAATGGATCAGTTCTAGCCCTTCTAGATTACTGCTCCCCCTATTTCGTGCGAGCCTCCAAAAGGAAATTGCCTTACTGTGCTACAACAGCCTGGTACCACGGGTGAGAACACAGAATAATAAATGAATAAAACACAGAAGCTGTGTTTTATTCTTCATGTCTCATGCCTCAGAGACCCTACCTGTGACCACAAAAGTAAATAATCTCACACACCCACATTCACACAGATCTTACGTAGATGAACTCTGAAAGAAAATATATGGAGATATATTCCACACAAGCAACATGGAGATTGGAGATACATTGTTCGGGGATGGAGAAGTAAGAGAGCAAGCCATAGAGAACGAAGGAGACTGCCCTGAAGAGTCCTAGATGTTTATTCTGTTAAAAGTTGTGTATGAGTGTTCAAATAAATTAGGTGGAGGGAATGACGATGGGTGTGCACAGTCAATGCAAGTTGAGTATTGCAGAAAAGCTGTAAACAAAAACACTCTGTATAGCTGTGGTATGCACATAATTAGATTTAAATGAGTAAGAAAGGAGAAAGTGTGTCCATTGTTGGTACTGTGAGAAAGCACCAAGTTGGGGCACTCCCCAGCAGACATCAGGAGTTCCCCGTCAGTCACAAAGGACTTCTTTGACCAAAGCTGTGCCCACCTGTTCCCTGGAGGCAACTCAACTGCAAAAACTGATCCATGTGCGGTCCAAAGCTCTGGGCTTGGCTTCTCCCCAAAGGACAGCTCCAGAGCGCCCTCTGGCCAGGTCTGCTTCCTTCTGTCTCAGCTAAGTCTGTTTTTTTGGGAAGTGAAAGCCAAGTGTGAGGATGGAGGCTGGTGTAGCAAAGAACGAAGATGGGAAGAAATGGCTGTCCTTCCCATATGTCCTTATAGTGATTCTCTTATTGAGATATGTACGCGTTGCGTCGCCCTTATAATTTCAAGAACATTAAGTGAAGAAATTTGAAACATGATAAATACATGTGAGCTGAATAAATCAGTGACTGTGACTGTGCCTATACTGTGGTGGAGAAGCAGGTAACAAAGTAGCGTGTTGCAGGTTGTGGAGTTAGGGGAACTGAGAAGGGGATTTTGCCAACACTTACAGTAACATTGACTTAGTTGGTTCAAAAAAAAAGATTAGACCAGCTCTCTAAGAGTGACATCACCATGTCATACATATAGTGAAGGGAAGGGGGCAACAGGTGGGCAAAATAGGAGAGTGAGCTTTAATTCTGTGGAAAGAGAGATTGTTTAATATTAGAGCCCGCTGTTTCTCAAATAAAGGTGAAAAATTAGGATAGCTGCTATCCAAAATTCACTCCCAAATTACCTGTAGTTCTTCCTTTGGGTGAGCAGCTAGATTCTAATTGGAAGAGAAAAATACCTGCCATGTATAGGATCTGTAACCTCTGTCTCTGTTACCAGCAAACCTATCGAGGACCACTTCTATTCTAATGATGCAGACCCAGTCTGCTTGTAGCCCCACTCGCTTGGAGTCCCACTCTCTAGGCAGCCAGAGTAGTCTCCAGAGATAGACACATCTGGCCCTTATATAAGCAGATGATCTTTACAATTCCTACCCCTCTGGGGTTCCGAGAGGGCCTTCTGGGAAAAGCAAATTCATCCAGGGACAACTTAGGAAAGAAACATAGGCCTTAGCAGAATGCTTGCTCCTTCCTCCTCTGGATTACAACCAATTTTTGCAAATGCATCCTCTTTAGGCATCTATAAATGAGATCCCTAAGGCTTAGTGCCCCTTTTGGAGAAGGCTTAGTAGCACTTGTGAGCAGGAGGTCCTTGAAGGCACAATTATCAAGCCACCAACTGCACTGTCAGATCCTCAGGAACTGTGTAGGGGGAGCCCTGTCCAAGTTCTGCATAGAGCTCTGATTAAAAAGGCTCATAAATGTGCTTGCACAGAAGCTTCCACTCACAGTAAGTGGGCATGCTTTAGGATGGTGGTGTTTCTAACCAGAGAGGAGTATTCTGCATCCATTCACTGATTAGTGATTGAGCTTTCCTGGGTTTGTATGTTCTTGGACAAGATCCAAATAAAGCAGGAGAGAGGGACAAAGATTTTGACCCTGAGGAGAGTCTGGAAGGTCCTTGAGAATCTGCAGTAAAACGTTGCACAGATAAAGAGATTCTGGTTAATGGTACCTTCATCATGAAGGAATACTCAACACGCTGAAGAAATTAAGGGGGTAAAGGGGACTCCAGTTTGCTGTAGCAGTGGGAAGGGAGGCTTCCTGGAGGAAGCAGAAAAAGTTGGCGGCCATCAGATTATCTGAGTATGTGCACAACCCCATGTAAGCTGTTGAATTTTCATATATAAAATATGTTTCTGGAATTATGATTCCACAGAATTTTTATTTTATGTATTTATCACTTTATCACATGGTTGTAAAACTCAATACAAAGAATTAATAAAAATAAATAAATGAAATTCTGGAGAGAGAATAACAACTTAATAAGCAACAATTTCATTTCTTGCAGAGAGCTACATGCCCACCTCTAATTTATTGAAAGGGAAAAATGTAGAGAAACTGAAGTTCTCATTGTAAAGCTATGTGTTCCTTCCTGTTACAGGCATCTGTATCAGCTCCTTGCTCAGAGGACCGATCTCTTCAGGAATTAGAATCAAAGAACACACAGTCAAGAGAGAACACCGGAGAGGGCGACATCACGAAGGTATTGTTGCTGTGGGCCTTTCCCTATCCATCATGCCAATGGCCAGTTTAAGGCTTTCAGTAGGAATTGCATATTCCCCGGGACCTGAGACCCTTTGTCACTGAAATAACAGCCTTGGGGATACTCTCCATGAAGTGAGCTGGCCAACAGCGTCAGCTCCTCTGGGCTCCACACGGTCCCTGAAATCACTCGAGAAACCAGGTACTAAAATTTTGGCTACTCATAAAATAGCACTGAAATGCATTTCATGATGCAGATGGTAATAAAAATGTCTTACTGAACTCAGTCCTTCCAAGAGGCTAGACTTGATTCTCAGCCCAGCGCTCCTGCATCGGGCCTGCATGAATCAATGCTAAATTATTCACGAGCCTGACTCTAAAAATTCAGAGTTCTGAAACCCCTAATAAAGTATTATGAAAAAATATCCATCTCTTTATCTCTATCTATAACTATTTATACAGCTAGAGGAAAACCTGTCGTTTTATTTCTTTTAATTTAAAAGCTTTCCTAATTCCTTTTTCCTACCACATATATATGTTGGAAAATTTGGGGGTTGAAATAATAGCCTCTGAAAAATGGCCAAAGGGAAAGGCTCCGAGGATTCAGGGTTGACAGGCACAATGAATATTTCACTCCCTCTATAACTTTCCATGGCACTCAAACCTTATTCACTGAATTGAGAACTTTTCAAACAGGTGTGTCTGATTTTTTATTGTGCAAAGCAATGATGATATGCCCACCAGCCTTCTCTGGCTATTTGTTTATACAGTGTTCAAGTTTATTCAGGAAAAACTCATTTCCTTCCTGTGCCTCATTGTGTACTGGCTGTGTACTCAATATCTGCCCCCCACCCCCAGCAATCTGCAGACTCAATGCAAGTCTTGTCTGAAGTTCTGCATAAAAATCCACCCAGAATGTCCTCAGCTGCTTCCTGTCTCAGTTGGGGGCACTACAGAGTATTTCCGGCCCATTTTTTTTTCTTAATTCCTTGAACATTCCAAGTTGCAAGAGACTTCATCATGTTAAGCTAGCTGTCAGCCATTCATATTTCAGAGTGAATTGGTAAGTTTGATGTTTCAAGGCTACCAGTTAAGTGAGATAGACATTTCTGCAACCATGCAGAGCTGGGACGCGTTGGACCAGCTAGGCAGTAGTGAAGGCTACCTGTCGCAAGAGCATTTTGTATTTGCATGGTGGTGGTTTACTGACCTCTACTTTGCTCAGAGGAAACATTTCTACAGGTTGAAGAGTAGTTGGCAAGCTAGTTGCAGTAGGGAAAGATTAAACCTCCCATCCAAAAGACTTCCTCAAACACTTGGTTTGTAAAAATGCCTTCTAAGGGATCAATGACAGCAGAATATCCGGAGTGACATCACCCTTTTCTAAGTAGATTATGAATAAATGGTTTAAAAGAATTGCTTTAGATATGAGAAAAATTAGATGTAGTAAGAGTACCATACATCTCCATTCAGCCTTGCTATCTTAGGCTTCTGCTCAAGGGATTAAACAGATAAAAGAGAGGCCCCAGGTTTATCAATGAGACTGTAAAGAGGTAAGAAGTGATTTTCCCAAAATGAGCATCAGGGAAAGACACAATACTGAAGACAAGTGTCACCATCACATTTAGAAACAGCAAGATTCCAGTATCTAGGCCCTTGGCCTCAGTTTCACCCTTGGAAAGCAGTGTACGGCCTGAAATAAAGGACTCTCATGCACTATTGATGAGTCTGCTGCTTAAAGAGGATGCGGAGGATGAAGCCAGATAGCATGAGAGCCATAATCCATACCAAGGACAGAACCCATCTTAGTCCAGGGCTGGTAGAAGCTTCTGGACCCAGAGAGAGTCAAACCAAGATGGAAGGGAGAAACACATGAAAGACAGAAAACAACTGTCAGGAGCCATGGACAGGGATGGACGTTCTGCTGGGTCCCCTGAGGGTAGAACTTCTCAGAAGTCTGCAGAAATTGATTCAGAGGTAATTCTCAGTCAGTTATTTCTGAAAGCCACCCCCAGGAAGAGAAGCCAGCTCATTTTTCCCTGCCAAGACTTGTCACATGTGCATGGTGGACCTCTCAGGAGAACATGGTTTATGTAGATTAACTTCCTCTCCCACACTCTTACAAACATCTTTTGCAAATGCTGCTTGGTCTAGAATCATAGAAGTTACCAAACAGGAAAGCAGCCAGGCAACCCCATGGATCTCTGGCAATTCAGACCAAGGTAAATGCACCAGGCTGGAGGGAGCTACCTGGATCAACTTGCCTCTCTCTTGCCCACAGTCACCATGCATTTGTGAGCGGCTTATTTTAAGAGCTGATCAGATGAGCCCTTAATAACATTAGAATGTAAATGGCCCCAGATAGGCTTTCAGCCTCTTGCCAAATTGAGACAAATGTGATATTTGGGGAACTGAGCTCCCAGCTTTGTTACTGCTCTGGACTGCAGACAGGTTCTGAAGCATTTAGACTTCTCCCCTGGTTGACTGCAGCCTGAAAGTGGGTTTGTTTGGTTCTGTCAAAGGCCCTTTCATCTCTAAGGGGCTAGAATTCTATGCTGATGGTCTTGATGCATTTTCAAGGGATGTTAGGTTGAAGATCAGGAACCCAGCCAGATCTTGATTATCTTCTGGCAAACCCCTCAGTACCCCCATATCTTTCAGGAACTTAGAGTTCATGAAACAACCTTTTTTTTGAACAACTACTACTTTGATTTAATCCAACATTAATGTCAGCAATACCAGAGTTTGGGTGGGAACAACAGAAAATGAGACACATGGTTTTCTGTTGCTTAAGTATATTTAGCACCCTCTTTAGCACATGCGTGAGTTCATTTCTAGGAAAGATAGACACATTGATCAAATAAAGAGGGATAGTTTTCCAATTCCAACTCTTCTATAATTTGGGGGAAAGCTTATAAGCAGAATTAGAAAAGAGGAGGAAAAAAAGTGAACATAAAGGAATGCCCTGATGTTGAGGTACATGCATGACAAGCAAACCAAACTGGTAGACTTGTCTCCACTCCTGTCTAGTCTCACACCAGATTTAGCATCCCCAGAACATTTGAAACTCCTAACTCATGCTTTGTTCTGTTGGGTGTAAGAGGTTGTTCAAGACGGCCCCTGAGTTTAAGCTTTCTTGAAAACCCACAGGTTTAGCTCTTCAAACTTTCCAGAGGAAACTAAATTTTCAGCTCACCCTTGCAAGGGGGTAATGAACTTCCTCAGGGCAACCAAGGAGCCCCAGGAGCAACCTAGTAGAAGGAGAGAGAACTGAGGCCTAGGCAGTACGAGGAAAAAACCAGTCCTCCCATTCTGGCCCTACAAGTTCCCAGTTTACTCCAGCCTCCACTCACAGACCCTTGGGTGGTTTCAGGTGCATTTAAACTGTGACCAGAATCAGACATCACAGTTTAATAGGCATGACTTGCTTTAGCTTGCAGGGATCGCAGAAACTCTGTTGAGTTCAGCCCTAGGATCATGTTTGATTCTATCTCAAACTCCAGTCAGTAAGGGCTCAAAGGCTGTTTGATGTGGAGGACTATAAAAGGAATGTGGGAGGGCTCAGCCCCTATGCTTAACCCCACACCTTGAGAAGTTAAGCACTTGCCCAATTGTGATGTACTTTCATGGAGAGGATACTGCCTAAAAGGTCACTTCTCATTACTGTACATTGCTAGTGTTACATTTGTGGTTTTCTCTCAACAATTATGGCTGTGAAAAACTCAGTGCTATCAGGTGCATGAGTTTGCCTGCCAGCTGTCTTCTTTGCTGAGCCTTAGGCTGTATACAAAAGGTTCTGATTCCTTTCATCCTCTCCTCCATACCTTGCTTTGTACTATGTCTGTGTATACAGAGAAAGCAGCCTTCCTCTTTGTCAAGGCTCACTCTTCTCCTAAACCCTCAGCGCCTGCATAAGTCTGATCCTCCAAAGTCTGATCCATCCACCATTCTATTCCAACATCTCTTTTCTTATTTACATTTTACTTTGTATAAGTTTTTCTTCCTCTGCTTAGAGAAGGCCTGTCCCCATTTAAACAAATAAAAGCAGCTTTCTCTTGCTCCCTTGAACTCTGGAAGGAGGCTCTACATTTGCATATCACATGACTCATCTTTAATCCTGGGAACAGAAGGGGTGGCCTATTCTCCCAAGCAGTGAATCTAATGTCAGTTGACAAAATAAATTTAGTAAATAGTCTGTGCCGTGACCACTGAGGATTCAGACCACAAGCAGGGCACACTATAGGGAAATCCAGGATGCCCAGCCTCTGCCCCAGATTATAAAGGACTGGGGTAAGTGGAGAGATGGTGCTGAGTGTAGTGGGAAGGTGAGTCAAGAATCTTCTGGACAGGAGCCGAGGAAGTCGGAAAAAAGTTCTCCAGACACACGAGGGGAAAGGAACAAAAGAAAGAAGAACAGGTCCATCTAGGTAGAAGGAACAGCATGGGGAAGGCAAGTGAGGTCCCTGGGGTCCAGGTGACATGAAACAAAGTGGCCTCTGTAGGCTCAGTGGGGACACAGTGTACTGAGGGCGAAGACACTATGTGTGTGACACATAAGAAACTTGATCTCCTTGTCCGTAATAGGGGAGAATGGAGGGCTTAGAGCTGAGGCATAGCAAGTCAGATTGCCTTTAGAAAGATCGTGGCGCAGCAGCAATGTGAGGGGGCATGAAACAGAAAGCCGATCTAACGGTTCAGACAGAAGAAGATGGGACCTGTATCCAGCACAGTACTGCACCTGAATGAGGGCTGCAGATTAACCCTCTCCATTCTCCATAAATACACCTGAATTGGTGATGGCTCCTCTGCCCTAAAACCTCAGAGTGTGTGTGTTGTGCTGTTCTGATCAAGCTTACTCAACTTGTACTAGATTTATTGTTCATTTCCATAATGTTCCTGATCGAATTGTATCGTCGTCTCCTCCTTTCCAAATTACAGTACCTTGCTTACCATGAGCACTGAAAGAAAGGTTGTTTAGCTGAATTGAATTTTCAAGAGCTTCAAACCATGAATAATTGAGGAATCAGCCATGTATAAGTGCTCATCATTTACGTAATTGTGTAAACAAGCTGATAAAAAAATTATTTTCCCCACTACTTTTATTACCCAAGAATGCCTAACTTTGCAGCTCTCCAGGTTTCAGGGAAATAATTTTTTAAAATATGTTCTGTAAGCCACACAGTGGCAGAGCCACTGCTCAGTTTGAATAATCTCTCCAGGAAATGGAAGTGGCTGAGGGGAGGGAACACCTGATTATAATGGCTAAGTATAAAGCTATGTGCAAACATTGAGAACTACATTGCTTGAACAGACAAAATCACAGTGCACACTGCATGTTGGGAACCATGAACAGAGTACCGAAGGTCAAAGTGAAGATGCAAATTGATTAAGCTAAATACTTACTGAAATTGCCTTGCAACATACAGATGAGAATTGATCCAAAGCAGGACTTGGACCTATGTTGAAAAAGCTCATGGAAAATTATCCTTTGCCATGTATGTCATCAAAGCAAGCTTAAATTACCCATACTTTGCCCCCCATTAAAATACCTGCGCTATAGCTGAAAGATATATTGTAAGGAATTAATTGGTACTTGCGATTTTATGACTGAATTTCTTTATGTGTGAACTCTGTTGGTCCGTCTACCTGCCCCCAGCTGTCTCTCATTGCTCCATCTTTATATGACAAACCAAAGCCAGCCTTATGTAGTGTGGCACCTACATTGTCACGCAAATGTAATCCCTAGCTTCCTCCAGGAAACAGGAATCAGAGATCCCCAAGGCTGGCCCACAACTAGTATGTATAACCAGTGCCTGAGTGCTGCTGGTCTGTGGCATGTGGGCAGCAGAGAGGAAGAGGGAAGAGTGGTGGTATGGCGTAGATAAAACGAAGGGCAAGATAGTGATGGGAAATGAGAGAAAATGGCAAAAGATGCAGTTAGCAAGTCTTTGAAGTACTTTTGTATGGAATATGAAGGTGTGCACTTTGGGCCACAGAAGGGGGTATAGATCATGCTTCCTGGTTTGGGGGAGCTTAAGATTTGGTCATGGAGGCAGTTCTAAACCCAAAAGACAGCCCATCACATGCTCAGGAGACTGTTCGGTACTGTCTGTATTTCTGTACTAGAAGCCCAAAAGGGACAACTATCAGAGGATGCTTGGAATTGGTGACCAAAGAAAACATCAGGACAGACGTTGTGCCATCAAGCTGAGCCTTGAAGACACAGGTCATATGTTCTCAGGAAGGACTTGTGAGCCTAGCACCTGAGGCTTTAGAGGAGGGGGTGAGGGGAGACTCAAAAAGAAGGAAGAGAAGGGAAGAGAGGGGAAAGGAGCATGTGGGTGTGATACTCAGAGTGATCAACATGGCTGCTTTGTCTCCATGTGTGCTTACTTACCTTGGTCTATCTCGGCCAAAGACCAACGCTGTAGAGCAGAGAACATTTCTATGACCCCAGTCATCCCTTTGGTACTAGCCCAGAGCCGGCCTGCTCTGTCTCTGGGATGACACAGCAAAGCATTTCCTCTGTCAGCATCAGAATAATGTTTCTTGCCCTGACAACCTCACACCTTAAGCACTGAAATAAAACATCATTTCTGACACGTAGTAATTGTACGTATTTATAAAATCCAGAGTAGCACGTCAACTCACATCTTCACTGTGTAATGATCAGGGTAATTGGTGTATCTATCACCTCAGGCATTTATCATCTCTTTGTCTTGGGAGTTTTCAAAATCCCTCTTCTAGCCATTTTAAAACATTTAATATTTTGTGACCCATAGTCGCCCTACCATGCTCCAGACCATTGGGAATGGTTCTTCTCACCTAACTGCCCCTCCTCATCCTCATGCTCTCAGTCTCCCTCCCACACACATTTCCTGGGCTCGGGAAACCACTGTCTACTCTCTACAGTGCTATCAACTTGTCAGCTTCTACATCTAAGTGAGATGTGGCCCTGTCCTGTGTTTGACACCTTACACATAACCACACCGACACTAACACCTGAATTCTCTAGCAATTGGCTACAAAGACTCCATAGAAGACCCTCCACAATCTTTGTCAGCTGAAGATCTGGAAACCTTTGCAAGGAATGAAGAGGTTAGTAAATTGAGGACAATGTACTAGACAAATTTCAGAAAAGTTCTATGGCTCCCTGAAGTGCATTGTGATTGATGTTGTGAAATCCCCTGCTCTGAAAATTAACCCTAACACCACCATTACCTTTAGAAAACAAGTAACCCTGGTTCAACAATGTTGCCCGAAACTCTGCCATTTGAGATACATTTTTGTCAAAGTGGTACCTGATAGGTTCTTCTTCCAAAGCAGGAATACCCACAAGATACCTATAATACTAATGATTTCAGTAGGTATTTTTCTATTGTCTAAGAGTCACTGGAGGGGGATTATACAGAGAGGAGATGGAGAAATGGTGATAGCAGGAGAAGAGGAGGATCATTTTAGGACATGGTACTCCTGCAGAAAACGCAGAGCTAAGGGCAACCAATGTACATGGATATACTTGATGGATGGTCTGGTTAGCTCCCAGACAGAAAATACGGTCAGTGAAGGGAGAGTAGACAGGATAAGGGAGGAGCGGGGAGCAAAGCTATTTGAGCAGCCATGACTCATTCTGACATTACTGCTGACCTTATTCAAGGGCCATCAAAGCAGGCATAGCATCACTTCAGTGGACAGCTAGGAATAGAGCAGGGTTATTTCTGAGGATTTGCTAGGCAGTGGGCTGAGTCAGTGCTTGAGCAGCAAAGTCAGACCCAGACCCAGAAACAGCACAGTTTTCATCAGACCCAGGGAGGCAAACTCCCCGAGATCTCTGCCAGTGCGGAATGACTGTGGCCATGGTCCAATGGACTGCTGCATTCTCCTGCTGAGTCAGCAGAGAGCCCTAAAGTTGGAAAATGACTTAAGAACTGTAATGATGAGAAGTCTGATAGTCCACGACCAGAATTTCAGGCACATTGAATCTTCAATCTAAGACTTGAACAATCATTTCAGTTAAGGGAGAACTTAGGGTCCCAAGAATAACTTATAATATGTAAATATTTTCCCTCTGCTAAGTGCTGTTTGAGTTATTTTTTTATCTATTCACTCATTTTTAACTCCAAGCAAACAATGGTAGTAGACCTTATTACTATTTCCATTTTACAGCTAAGAAAACCAAGGACTGGAAAAATTCTTACATAAAACTTGCCTGAGCTAGGAGGTGGCAGGTCAGGGAACTAGACCCAGGAAGTCTCAGTTTTGAGATCTTTCACATAAGCACAGGCCTGAGTAATCCCAGGCAGCAACAAGGAAAGCAGGCTGCTCTTTCTCACTTGAGTCTTGTCAAAGTCAGCTCAGAGGGTACCTTTCACTAGTGCAATGAGAATTTCTGTTAGGAGAATGATCATGACAGATCTGGTGGGAAAGAGGTCCTGACTCCTCCTGCAAGAAGTCTGTTCTGGAAGGGAAACAGAACACTGTAATGGAGCAGCCCTGTCCCCTTAGTCAAGGATCAGCATGGGATACAAGAGAGCCACTGTACTAAAGAATGAGAATTATTAAGGTAATGACCTGGGAATGGAAGAGTAGATGTATTCATCCTTAGGAAGTGTATTGCTGAGAGCTTAATGTGATCAGTGCAACAAAACTTGATGGTAAGTGTGAGGATATAGGAGGAGAGGCGATGCACAGGCTCAGTTAGCTGTGCTCGCTGAATGCTAAGCTAAGTCTGGCCACATGCTAAGTGCTCCTGGAAGGAAAAGAGGGCTAGTACATCAAACACTTGCAATTTAATGAGTTAAAGGGGGGGACAACCATGATCAACTCTCCCTCCCTACACCACACTGGAATACCAGAAATAAGGATGGCCCTGACTGCTTTGAGGAAGACACTGAAGGTTCAGAAAGGTGAATGAGAGAGGGGTTTGCTACCAAGTTTGACAGTCTGAGCCCAATCCCTCAGATCTGAATGGTGGAAAAAGAGAACAGACTCCACTCTGATGTGTGTATGCATCTCTTAGCCCTCTACAGAAGTCTATTTTTTTTAAAACCCAAGCAAGACATTGCCAGTTCAATCTCCTTGAGTCAAGATGCTGCAAAAGAGGCCTGTCCAGATGAGATGTCTTGAAGATGGGGATCACTGCCACTTGGTGCCGAAAAGGAACTGAGCCTGAAGGAGTGTGCTGTAAATAGGGAGTAAGAGTGGCAACAGTGGAATCACTGTGGAAAGTGGCAGATCTGTGGCAGTTAACACTATCGTGGGTCATTTGATGAAGGGAAGGAAGGGACTTCTAACACTAATGGAGATGTTGGGGTACATATCTACTGTATAATGGGAACACCTGGAGCTTTATCAAAGGTGGCCAGGGTCTTGCATTGTAGAGGGATGGATCAAGATGTTAAAATTGTTATGGGAGCAATTATGACTGTAACTGAGGTAATGATAAAGATAATGGACCTGTAATTGAAAAGCTGGTGGCTGCAAAGGAGATGGTGAGGGCAACTGAAATGCAGAGGGGGCGATAAGAGCGGTAATGGCGGCTGTGTGAAAGGTAATGGAGTTAGGATGTAGATGACGCTCAAAGGTAATGGAGTTATAATGAGGGGATGACGATGGGGTTGGGGGAGAGGTGATCATCTTAATGGAGATAAGAGGGGCTGTGTGCTGCAGGTGAGAATAGAATGCAGACCGTTCATCACCGCAGCCCCAACTGTGGATGACTAGGAAAATAATGACCAGATATGCCCCAAATTCTCATTATACCAGGACTTCTAATGGACCCCAGAAAAAAAAGATAATGATGTTAATGGAAAAACTGATGGCTACATGAACATCAAGAGCTTGTGATGGCATTTGGAGCGAGAGTGACTGAGATCGAAGGGGAACGGGGCTTGAGGGTGAATGCACAAGGACCCTCATGCAGATCTCATGCATGAGGTGAGGTGTCTGAGATTTGACTAGGCACAGCCCCGTAGGCTTTACACAGCTGCTCTTGCTTATGCCAGGCATGTATTATGCACAAACCTAGTTCAGGATGAGCAGACCTGGCTAAAGAAACAATTTGAGTTCACAGTCTAAATTTTCCTATTAACATAGGATTGATTAGCACACTATCTCACGTAGAGTGCTTCTGTAAGCAGGTGTGTAAACAACTATGAAAGTGGTGTGAATTTCCTGGAAAAAATGAATCAATGAGGGGGCAGGTTATCTGTACCTATCCCTTCTCCCTCTTTCTCTCTCTGCTCCCCCTCCGTATATATTTTTTCTATCTACTATTTATTAATCATTTATCTATGATGTATCTTTCTGTTAGCCTATCATCTATCTACTCATAGACACATATGCTCACACATGCTCACATAAGCACACACACACACACACATCACTAATACTCCTTCTAAGTAGAAAAGCAGTTGCTTATTTCTCCAGGGCTCAGTGCTTGACTCTAAGTTCTTTCGTGAGGAAGAGCATCTTCTGTGGCAGCTTGTGCTCTTCTGTTCTGCTCTGGGAAGGAACTGGGGAACCGGCATAATAAGGACCCCCAATACCACTGGTACTGTTACAGAGATAACCTGGGAACACGAACAAAGGTCAAACCCAGTGCATAACAGACATCCAGGAGGCGTGGCCAAGATGCAGGACATAGGAAAGAATGAGAGGCAATTAAGCAAAGGCAGTTAAGTATCATCTACATGAGGAGATGTCCAAGGAAGGAATCCAGATGTTTCCTGCCTCTGGAACCAACAGCATCAAACCCACTGAGAAAGATATTACAAGTGTTCAGACTCCTAGGTCCCATCTCGTGGAGGGTCCGATTCTGTACTTTTAAAACTTGCTATGGAGTTTCCATCTTTCTACTGTGCTAACCTATATTCCTTATAAGGTTAGAGAAGTGGTGAGGAAAGCATGTTTCGTGGAAATATATCAAATCTCACTCTTGAGTGACTCTCCCCTAACAGTAGGATTTAATTATCCTCTGCTTGCCTGCTCCTCCTCAACCCCCTTCGACCTGCATACAGGGTCTTCTGCCCAGTGAGGAATCACAAAATTGGCTTATGTAGTCTTCCAGCAGCAAAAGATATTAAGAATGCCAAATGGCAAAAGTTAGCATGGGGATCCAGATTTTTTTTTCCAGAATAGAACAATGAAGCGGTACAGGAACTGAAACATATGTCAGGGGCGTAGGAGGGAAAATGTCCAAATAGATATTCAAAGTACCTCTAATTATGGGGATGGATGTGGATTATGAAGGGGGAGGGGTTGGCAGCTTCAGACTGTATTTGAAAGTTTCTCTTACGAACCTCCAGACATACCAGCTTGCTTTTCCAGATACTCAGAGAGTCATAAATCTCAAAATGATAGCAATATTCAATTTATGTTTCAGGAAGTGCAAATTGTTTCTGTCCTTAGTTGACACAGAGGTTGTACACACATCTCAATCAAAAGTATTCAAAGGACAGAATCATTACCTAACAATGTATTGCAAATAAAAATGTGCTTTTCATTCCTGAATGAAACCCTAGAATATTTTTCATCAGTCCACATCCTAACTACTCTTCATCCTTCTGAGCCTACTCTTCCTCACATCCACAGCTTACCAGAAGGTCCGAGTACAGTGTCACAGTTACTTAAGAAGAAAATCCCGTGTCCTACTGGGGTGAGTTTGCCTTCGAGAAACCCAGAAATGTATCATCTTTCTCCCCTGAGGATTAGGCAATTCAATTCTACCTGATCCACTTGGGAGTCTCTCGAGAGAATAGGTTCGCACACAGGGTCATTCTCCCTCTTTCCCTGTCCCCCTTCTTTGAGACGTGGACCATACGATCCTTTTTAAAACTTGCTATTTTCTCCGTGATGCTGACCTATTGCTTAAGAAATAAAACCTCTCCCCTGAGCCATGTTGTCATTTGTTAGATGCTAATTGCTCATTAACTTCCCAGGTACTTCCTGGAAGCCAGAACCTAGCCTCTGTTTGTCAGAGTGGTTCACTGGGTCCCCTTTAATAAAATCACAACTTCAGGAAACAAATCATTTATATCAAATACAACCCCATGGCTTCCTCACATGTTAATCATTTCAGGCAGGTGCTCTTAGGTAATTCAATCCCCGGGCTACGGAAAACTGCCACCGAATTAATGAAGAATGAACTCAAATTCTGAAAAGAGATTTTCTGAATAAATGGTTCTGAATAAAAACGTGTGAGCCAGGCCTATAATCACAACACACACAATAATATAAAATGCATGTTAAATACAGTCTCACATTCACCCCCTTCTCAGTGAATAAAGCTCTTTAGGAGCCATAAGAACATATTGTGGCCACCACCACCAATGTTCAGCACGCCACACTTTTTCTGTCATTTCCCAGTGTAAGCTGAAGAAATCTTGAACTGCTTGCTTCAACGTGAAACGTTAGTTTATTCCCACAGTAAGTCATTCCCCTCAGAGAGCTTCTGTGTCTGCGGCCTCATTTGGACTCTCAGTTCCCTCCCCACATCTAGTTCACCTGTGTATACCCTGGCCCTGGCCACTGCTCACAGCCACCAAGTGATGGATCTATAATCCATATATATATATATATATATATATATATAAAACTATGCCACCTTGCTTCACTCTCTACAATCTCCTTCATAGTCAATATCTTTCATGTTCTAACAAGCCACCCAGCAATTTGAAATCGGGCTTCTGCTTAACTTTCCAGTCTGATCTTATAGCAGTCACTGGGTGGAATACACCCCTAGGCTCATCCAGCCTCCCCCAAACCCACACACAGAACTATGCTCTACCCACTGTAAGAATGCCTGCTTGACCCCAATTCTCATCTGTTGAGGTTATCTCATGCATTGCCTCCCATTCTCTGGCCCTCCCTCTGCCTTATTCTTGGATTGAGTTAGGACTTTCCTCCATGATTCCTAACACCCGGGGGCAGAGCTCCAGTATTGATCTGAACACTTGGCGCTGTAACCCTTGGAGCATAAGTCTTTCTCTCCAAATACACTGACAGCTCCTTGAGAATAAGATTGCCTAGCATTTACCCAAACGTCTTTGGTGCTGAGAATGTGGTAGACGCCTAATAAATCCATGATGAATGAACGAGCCCATGATGGAATAAACAAAATCATGACGGAATAAATGAGAGCTCTCAATGCCATGATTTATATGATTCTAGGAGCCACACTTCCAGTCTCCAACTCAAAGCAGATGCATCTGAAGTTTCTTTGCATAAACCGAAATTCAGTTAGGGGAGACTTCGCCCAGAACAGGTGGGTCTCCAGACATCTTTCTCTTTGTGCTCTTTAGTGACTATAAATGACCCTGCAGCATGGATAGGGACTCCTTCCGGAATGGGGACACCACTGTGACCCTGGGTTCCTTTCCTGCAGCCCAGGCTTCCAGCTGCACAGAAAAACTCCCCAAGTCTTCACTGCATTGGGCTTTCACAGCTCTATGGTCGCCAGACATTTGTCATGCTGTGCTTCGTCAGAGAGTTAATCAGGTCTGAGTTCTTAACAATGTGCTCGTCATGCTCACTTAAGTTAAAATCAAGCCTGTTCGGGCATTAGTCGGTCCTGCTCTCTCAGCCTGGGAGTTTTGGCATTTAAAACTTTAGAATGTATCATCAAGGAACACTGTGCCTCTTTACCAAACCCGCTCTTACCCATAAATCCTTTCGTCTGGCTGAAGCATATCAGGTTTAGAGACAGTGCTACCATGGAAAAAGTGTCTGTGTATTAACTCATCTTGATATCATAACATACGACCGCGGATCTGGAGGCTGCAGACAATGCAAATTCGTTATCTTATAGACTGTAGATCAGAACTTGGACATGGGTCTAGGGCACGCTGTCAGAGGGGCTGCATTCCTTCTGGAGGCTCTAGAGTAGACTTGTCCCAGGCTTTAGTCAGCTTCTACAGTTGCCCACGTTCCTTGGGTTGTGCCCCTTCCTCCATGTTCACAACCAGCAGCGGCTGTTGGAATCCTTTCCCCCTTGCCTCACTCTGCCCTCCCTTATGGCTCCATCTCCTTTGGAGGGACCATGTGACACACAAAAACTGTGCAACTAGTCCAGGATCACAGTAATATATGAGCAGCTAATTAGCTAGCGTAATTTCTCCCTTCCCATAGAGCACAGCAGTTTTGCAGGTTCCAAGGATTAGAGTAATGGGTGTTTCTGGGTGCATCTTCCTGCCTCTCAATAATCTGCACGGCTCTAGACACACGAGCGGCATCTTTTAGTCAACAGCAAGGTTTCCAGTGTGGACTTTTCACCAGCAATGTCAGAGTCACATAGAAGATTGTTCATGATATAAACTCAGACCCTACCCCAGGGAAAGTGTGTGTGTGTGTGTGTGTGTCTGTGTGTGTACACAAAAAAAGTGTGTGTGTGTGTGTGTGTGTGTGTGTACACTGTATGTTTAATAAGTCCTGTTTCTGAGTTTCTCTAAGAGGGCAGGGACAGGCCTTAGGCTCTACTATCAGTCTTCTTACCTAAAAACATGTGCACGGTTGTGGAACTACCTTATGGAATCACATAGCTGACATCGTTCTTCCTTGCCAGAGTTCTGAACAAACAGGTTTATGACAGGACATGGTCCAGGTGGTCCAGGTGGGGAGTGTGACTCAATCTTGATAAAGTACTTGGTAATGTGAGTTTGCCTGCAGCTCTAACACTGAAGATCCTAATGAAGAAGGCTTCTTCTCAGCCAGTGTACTCCTGTGTGTGTGGAGCGCAAGAAGGAGAATCTAAGCACAGGGAAAGACATTTGAGTTCTAACAGACAGACGTACAGTCAGATTGACTGACAGATCAATGCTCCTTTAGTAACAGTTCTGAAGGGACAGATGGGACAAAGACTCTGATTGGCTTAAGTCATATTACCTGCAGCCACCAGGTCTAGGGGCTTGGGATCATAGAACCCATCTCTCCATTTTGTTTATAATCGACACACAACAATTATTCATACTTATGGGGCAGAGTGTGATATCTGAATGCCCAAAAACAACATGCAATGATCAAATAATGACTGTTGGCATTTCTTTCTTAAGCATTTAGTTCATTACATCAGGGCTTTTGAACTCTGCTCTTGTGCTTTTTTAAAAATTAAAATATGTAACAAATAATTACAGTTGACCTGGCAATTTGTGGAATACTGGACTTTATTCTACCTACATGACTGTAGTTTGTGTTCTACCTCCCACCCCATTCCCCCACTCAGCCTTTACTGGCATCTGTTTTCTTTTCTTCTATGAGATTAACAATGGAGCTTCATGGAAGTGAGAACATACATTGTCTTTCTGTTCCTCCACCCCTCCATTTGAGGCAAGATAATTACTCAGAGTAATCACCATTTGTTTTGTGACTTTCCAGAGAATTCCAAGTCCACACTCAAAAATTATGACTTTGAGTGTCTGATAAAGATTTCAAAATATTGTCAGGCGGTGGTGGCACACACCTTTAATCCCAGCACTTCGGAGGCAGAGGCAGGCAAATCTCTGACTTCGAGGCCAGCCTGGTCTACAGAGCGAGTTCCAGGACAGCCAGGACTGTTACTCAGAGAAACCCTGGTTCAAAAAAACAAAAATCAAAAAAAGATTTCAAAATATTAAAATAAGTTACTACATTTTGTATTTATTTCGGTGCTAATACCACAGAACACATGTGGACGTCAGAAGACAACTTGTGGGAATCGGTTCTTGCTTTCCACCACGTATCTTTACCTGCTGAACCATTTTGGCAGGCCCACTTTCTTCTCTTTTCTTTCTTCTTTTTTTTTTAAACCAGGGTTTCTCTATATAATGTGGAGCCTGTCCTGGGACTCCCTTTGTAGACCAGACTCGCCTGCCTGGAACTGACAGAAATCTACCTGCCTCTGCCTCCCAAGTGCTAGGATTAAAGGCGAGTTGTTTTGATTTTCATTTCTCTGATTACTAAGGATGTTGAGCATTTCCTTAAGTGTCTTCCAACCATTTTAGATTTCTCTGTTAAGAGTTCTCTGTCTATGTCTGTACTCCATATTTTTTATTGGATTATTTGTTCTTTTGATGACCAATTTCT
>LOJH01003588.1:21381-38581 GCA_001685095.1 Ellobius talpinus | reverse complement strand
TGGGAGCCGGGCGGGACGAAAAGCAGGCCTGCGCCCCCCATATCACTACAGTCTTGTATGATTATTTTCTCATAATTATGACTGTTTTAATTTGGGGGCAAAATGTTAATAGGGGACATTGCTGCATCATGACAGGGGAACTAATTATGCTACTGTGCCTCATTGATGATATTTTCAATAATATCCAAGTTAAGATGTTTGCTCTATTGCAAAGGTATATTTTCCTCTTGCTAAGTAGTTGTTGATCTGATGAATGTTTTTTAATTGATTAATTAATATGTTTGTTTGTTGACAGTGCTGGGGATTAGATCCAGAGCCTCACATGTGTTCCAGAGACATTCTGTTCCAAGAGTTACACTCCAACCCTCAGCTATTTGAAAATTTAAGGCTTGTGAGTGACCTGTCTTCTAAACATCTTTCACCAATGGCATTAGCCCATCCTGGTCCTCATCTGACCCAAACGTTGCCTTGGTTGTAAAACAGTGTTACAAGAATGGATCCTCCCCTACTTTATTAGCTGTCAAGTTTCTACAGAGAAGAGATTTCCCCTTCCCTCCCATTGCTCTCATGGTGCAGCACAGATATTTCCATTCAGTATTTTATCATCTATTCTGGAAACTCATTCTTTCACATGTTGTGTGTGTGTCCATGTGTGTGTGTGTGTAAACACAGGCACACATATGTCATGTCATGGCATACATGTAAAGGTCAAAGGACATTTCCCTCAGCCTTGTTTGAGACATGGTCTTTATATTGTTTTTCTGCTGAATACGCCAGGCTAGCTAGCCTGAGAGCTTCCAGGGCCTCTCCTTTCTCCACCTCCCATCTTCCCACAGGAGCTCTGGGATTACAGACACACCCACTATGCCTCCAGTTTTTCAGTGGGCTGTGGGATAAGAACTCAGGTCCTTACACTTACGAAGCACATCTCTTTACCTGCTGAGTGATCTCCCCAGCCTTGAAACTATTCTTTTAGAACTCTAATTTGGACATGACTGTGGTGAGATTAACCAAACATTAAGTCCCTTTTCTCTCACCCAGCCCTGTAGGATGGACCATGAAGATGGCGACGGGACTGGAGGGAGAATTCCAAGCTGTAATTACTGATCAGGCTGTGGCGGCTCCAGGAGACATCAGATGGTCACCTGAGTTGTCACACGGGAAGGGGGAACATCTGTTGCTATCTCTGAGGAGCTCTGCTGGGGCTCAGAAAGGGCTCACAGCATGGACAATGCAGCCTCCAGCACTTGCATTCGAGAGCACAGCTCTCTATCCTACTGTAAGCCCCAAATGAGTCTTGAACGGCCACTGGCCACTAGGAAGACCTGGGAACCATGTCCAGATCCTGATTTGTAACAGGTTTTTGTGCTTAAATATCAAAGGATCGGCCTCTGGGCCAGATGGGAGCCTGGGAGCGCTTTCCTGCTCAGGCACAGGCCCTGGTGGGTAGCATCTCTCCAGCAGGTTTGGAAGAGCAATAGAGGAGTCAGCCAAGCTGGGCATCTGTTTTCAGGGGAACAAGCTGTCTCTGTTTGTGAAAGAGAAGAGTCTAATATGCTTTGGGCAGGTCCTCCTGTGGAGGTCCTGTTCTGAATTCTGTGTGGGAGGAGACGCTGCATTGTGGCCAGCCTCTCATGGTCAGAAAACAACACCCAGGAATGCACATTCGCTCCTTTCAAGGAGTCGCCGCTCCTTTCAAGGAGTCGCCACTCCTCTGGGAGACTTACAAGCCCAGGAAGAAGGGAGTGTAGGCAGAACACACAGAACCTAGTGACTTGTCAGCAGGGGGGCCCAATGACCAGTGTTGCTTCTGGAGTCTAGAACCTCTGTCATCCTCAGATTTTTGTAGCTCTGTGTGTGTGTCTCTGAGGCCAAGGGGAACGTTCATCTCACTGTCTGGGACTCACGGGAAAAACCCTGGAGTTTAGAGATCACAGTTCTCAAGGTCAAATGCCGTTCCCTGAGAAGTCTGAGGGGTAGGGCCTTGGCAGCTAAGCCCAGCTCGGTCATCTGTGAAGTAGAGATAAGAAATGTCTCGCAGACATGTCGTAAGAATCATGTCAAAGTGTGTGCGTGGCCCAGGATTCCTTTCATTCCAGGTAATACAAACTAACCTGGAAGGGAGGGAGGAAGGGAGGGACAGGGAGAATCATAAGGTTATGGTGATTTGTTTTTTCAGACAGGGTCATTTTAAAAATATACTTTTAAAATAATTTTTTGTGAATTTTATATATGCATACTGCATATTGTGATCATATTATGATCATATTCACCACATTCTTCTTCCTAACTCCTCCCTCCTGGATTCATCCCTTCCAATTTCATATCCTCTTTTTTTTGTTTGTTTTAATGACCCATGCAGTCCAATTTGTGCTGCCCAAACATGCATGGGCATAGGACCCACGGAGGACCACACCCTTAAAGGAAGCTTGGTCCCCTCCTCCAGTCACAATCACCAGTTAACAGCTCCTCAGGTAGGGGTGGGCTCTCATGAGGCCTTTCCTGGTCCGAGCTGAACTGTTGACTGGTCTCAGTCTTGTACAGGCAGCTACAGCAAGTGCGATGCGGGTCCTGTTCTGTAGTCCAGGCTGACCTGAACTCACCAGGTCAGGCCTGCTCTCGCGCTTGCACCAATTCTCCAGCCTCTGCCTCTCGAGTATTAGGATTACAGGACTGTGTCACTGTGCCCAAATCCATCATCTTAATTGAAACATAGAATACTGTCCCTATGAACAGGGTGCCATTTGGCGTTTTAATGTATGTTTGCACTGTCTGTTATTTAATCAGGTTTAACTATCTAGCTTCCGGAATATTTATCATTTCGGGGGGACAAATGTTCAAATCCAATTCCTGGAGCTTCTGCATTGTTAGGTTGTTATCTATAGTCATGATAGCAACACCAGAAACTCTGTTCTAACCTAGTAACCTAGTAATCTACTGCCCATGAATCAACCTTCATGTCATTCCTTCCCCCCAGTGAATGGCCCATCATTCTTTATGTCAGAAACTCAGCCTTATTCTGAGTCTAGAATCCCAAACTAGAGGTACCAGGGTTGTTTCGGCTTCTCTTTGAACACTTATTCGGCAAGGCCTGGCTTTTTTAATTTTCTGTTCTAAGATAACAATGCTCACAGAATTTTCATAAAGTTCTTGACTTCCTGTCTCCCTTTTTAAAAACTGACCCAGAGAGAACTAGAATCTCATGACCTTAGTTCTAAGGTCTCCTAAGGCCTAGATAATTTATCTTCTGATGTGTTTGCTGTCGCTATGATGAATGGGATTGGGGGCAGTAGAGAGATCATAGGCCCAGATAGCAGACTCTACCTGAGGGGCGAACCCCTGGGACAAGCATTTGAACTAAGGAATTGATGGGATCTAGACAGGTGTGTGTATGAGAGAGAAGGGGGTAGAGACAGAGGTTTTGTTTCTATGACAAAATATGAAAGTGTGTGTGTGTGTGTGAGAGAGAGAGAGAGACGTTTTGTTGCTATGACAAAATACCTGAGACAAACGACGTAAGAGACAAAAAATTTCCTTTTTCTCATGGTCCTTGGGGACTCAGCCCACGACAGCTGGCTTTGTTGCTTTTATAGACCTGACTTCCTCAAACCCCTCTCAAGAGACACTAGCAGGGGCGGGGCAGGAGGTGGACTAAGCTGGAGTCATCCCTGGCGGGTGCAAGCTCACATTCCACAGTGTGTTTCCCACAGGAACCAGGCAAGCGTCATCACCTGGGGGACCCTGGTGGTGTTGTTTATCTGTTTCTCACCCCCCTCGGATGAGGTGAAACAGCAGGAATATAGACCCAGGGGTGGCTGACCAGACTGTTCTAGGATATGCAGCCCCCAAAACACCCAGGGAATTGTGAGGATCAGTGTGGAACCCTACGGTCCTGACATGACCACGAAAATTAGTTGGACAGCAGACTTTTAGACCATCTTGGATCTGAAATTTGGCTTCTTGCCCTGTTTTCTGAGCTGGGTCTGCGTGTCCTTGGAACATTCCATTTCTTGAGAACCGTTCCCACCAGGAGCAATTCTTCTACACCAAAGAGTGGTCTTTATAGAAGTCATTGGGTTTAAGGCGACAGTTGGGGCTAGAGGTCAGAGGGAGTGCTTATGAACTATTAAAACAGAACTGCTGCTTAGCTGCCTTTCTTCTTGCTTTTAGAACATCTTGGCAAGCTGTAGCAACTGTGAATAAAATATATTCTTTCGCCCCCTTCCTGCCCCCCTTACTCTTCTCCCTCGTTCCCACCCTGTTCTCTCTCTTTTTTTTCCCGTGCCTTGAATGTTTATCCCGTCACTACATTTAAGCACCGCTCTGTTGACAGAGCTGGAGAGGCTCTGCAGATGTTCCTTAAGTCACAGTTTTCTCTGGAAAAGCACAAGGCCCACCCTGGGTTCCGGGAGTCTGAGCTGTGCAGGTGACACTCCATGTTTGGCAAGAAGCTGATCCAAAGTTCAGGGACTGATCCTCAGGAAAGATCCCAGGAACTGAGGCGGCAAAAACATTGGTGGGGGGGTGCTTGTGAGAAGCAGAAATTTGAACCAAAGGGTCAGCCACAGGGAGTGTAGTGGGCTGGGGTGGGCTGGGGTAGGACCACATACCACAAAGGAGTCAAGATAACAACTTCCTTCCTATAAGAAGCCTTCAGGCTTTCCCTGGGGTGGCGATGGGGGGCATCTCTGTTGGCATCAGGACTTTGAGAGTTGGGGAGGTTGAAAAGGAGAGTTCTGAAGGAAGACATAGTTCTCATGCCAAGCACTGTTCTAATAGTGAGGAGAGGGATTCTATTTTCTACTCATTCCTGTTACAGTTCTTTCTCTGTTGCCATGATAAAATGCACTGGCCAAAGCAGCTCACAGGAGAAAGGGGTTGTTCTGGGCTTGTGGTTACAGTTCATCAGCTGAAATGCTTAAGGTAGCTGGTCACACTGTGTCCACAGTCAGGAAGTGGAGAGGGTGTGTGTTCATCCTCAGCTCATTTTCCCCTCTTTCTACAGTTCAGGGTCCCAGCCCAGAGAAAGGTGCGGATGGCTGTTCTTTCCACCTCAATTAACCAAGTCAAGAAGATCCCTCACAAAGGTGCTCAAAGGCTTGTCTTCAGGTGATTAATTCTAGAGCAATCCAGTTGATAATTGGGAGTAACCATCACAACCCCAACACAATTTGCAAAATTATACCCCACTGGGCAGCCTGGGTGTTCACGGTCTAGCCTGCCTGAAACCATCACATGCCCACGTGGCATCACAAGGCGCCAGGCAGTTGGGTGTCAATAGTGAGCCAGTATGTAGTGGTAAACGGAGAGAAAGAGAAAGAGACTCGAGTGCCAGGAAAGGAGGCAGTTCTGAGGAAGGGAGGCCTAGGAGGAATGGGCTGATGTTGGTTCCTGCTTGCTACAATGGACCAGAGTGACGTCTGGGCCTACGCTGCTGTCTATGGCCATATCTGGGTCTCAAAGGCCATGATTCATTGAAATGAACATTTTGCGGGTGGGGCTGATTGTTCAAAAGGAGAATACTACAGGACACACCGTAGCTCCCGATGCCACTAGGATGATAAAGAGGTGTTGGGAAGTTGGAGGAACCAGGTGCTTTTTTTTCCCGGTTGTTTTGTTTTTAATTAATTGGCGGGCACATTCTGCAGGAGTGAGGACCAGATATGGAGGGACTGGGAGGTGAGTGGGACTGGGGTGCATCATTATGAAATTTCCAAAGAATCAATAAAGAATTTTGCTTAAAATTTAAAAAGAAAAAGAAAAAAGAAAAGAGATGCATTTCTCTAAATCACTACTGATGAGAGAATGTCTCAGAGGCTAGAACCAAACACTGTCTCCTAAAGTATACACAAGGGCATTATACCCACAGACTGACTTACACACCATCATTAAAAACCAATGGTAGGGATGAAGACATAGCACGCACAGCCGAAGGGTGTGTACCTAACAGGCACAAAGACTTGGACTGGATCACTATCGCTGCATAAATTGGTTAAGGCGGCACACACCTGCAGTTCTAGCATTTGGGAGGTAGAGGCAGGAGAATCAGAAATTCAAGGTCAGCCTTAGCAAGTTCAATGCTAGCCTGAGCTACAAGAGATCCTGTCGACACAGAAAACCAAAACCCAAATCAACACACACACACACACACACACACACACGGTAAAACCTAAGCAGCTTAAATTTAAGGCAAAATTATTTATTTTCTGATACTGGAATCTGTCCCTACTGTGTTTCTCAGCCAATTCAAAACCACAGAATCAGTGGGAAATATTTATTACAATAATGCGTAATGAGACTCATTTGAGTGACAAGTCCTATTTGACTATTAGTTCAGTCATATCTTTACTGTTAATACAGATGCATTTACACTACTTAGATCCACTGTGGAAAACAAATAGTATTTCCCCAGTGCAAAAATAATGTGGCAGTAAGATGAGCCTGGGGGTTATAAATATCCAGTAAGTCATAACTATAATGATAATATTCAAATTTATCTTCAGAAGATAAAGGTTGAGTTTATCAAGAGGCCACAAGTGAGCAATAAAGTCTTCCTTATTGGGAACAGATAAATTAAAGATTTTGGATGATCTTGTTAAATACTCTGTAGTTGTTACTCTTATTGTCATTCCCTGGTTTCAGAATGCTCCCTGCTCCTCTGCTGGCTCTTTCTATCACTGCTGCTTCTGCCACATCTCAGTATTGGCCTCCTTTTTCTGCTTTTTCTTCTACCCCCTCAATTCCTTTCTTATGTCCCTTCTTACCACCGCCTCCCAGTTCTTTACACCTGACTGCATGAGCAACGACACGGGAAAGGAAAACAGCATGCAAGTAAAATTATGTATTTACTGGCAGGAGAGAGAAGCACAATACACACCTGTTCACTTTCCCTACACAAACCCTACTTCTTGCTCAAGGCCATCACTTTAATCTGCAAGGGCTGCCCCGGCTGCCTGACTTCAACAGCTGAAGTCTATTGTCTCGTAATTCTGGAGGCCAGACGTCTAAGATAAAGATGTAAATAAAGAAAGCTTGGGGTCTGAAGACACAGCTCCTTGGTAAAGGCCAGGTGCCTGTGAGGACCTGGGTTCGGAACCTCAGCACCCATATTAGAAACCCAGGTGTGGCTGTGCATGTCTGTAACTGTAGTGTAAGGGAGACAGAGACAGGTGGATTCCCTGGAGCTTACTGGCCGGGCAGTCTAGCTAACAAGTGAGCGCCAGGTTTAGTGAGAGACCCTGTCTTTCAAAGACCTAGATCTAGAGGAAGAATTTTGCATGGCCAACGGCTGCTGAGTGAAGGAGAATCAGTCTCCTCCAAGGATGCGCTCCTATACAGGTGGTCCAATCGCAAGCTGTCTTCCCTGGACACGTGTATATATGAGCAGTAGGACGCAGTAGGGTGTGAAAACACACACACACACACACACACACACACACACAGTCAAAACTGCTTTAAGAAAATGTCAACAAGGTTGGTGTCTAAGGCGGCCGCTCTCTGTAGCTTCTTCATGGCTGTCTCCCTTGTCCCCCCAAGGCCATCCATTTGTGTGCAGAGGGCTCCTGTGTCTCACTCTGAGTGACCACAGCATGGCTCATACGTTTTCTCAGCTGGCTGGTTCAAAATGCCCGAGCCAAACAGCAGAACACAACCTTGAGAAGAGGATGTGACCTTGAGCACACATTCTTATTTTAATAAGTTCTGACCCCGAAGGAATTTCAATTTCCGCCAAGTGGCTTCTTTACAGTTTTTTAAAATACAGTTTTGTCTTATTTAATCTTTTCATAGAAAAGATGATTCATTTTGTTTGTATTTTCCACATGAGTTAAAAGAAAACAATTATTATTATTTGGACAGCAAAAATGAAATTAGGACAATTTTCAAAATTCATTGCCTTTTCAATACTTTTTTGTCTTTTTGAGACAAGGTTTCTCTGTGTAGCCCCGGCTGTCCTGGAACTCACTCTGCCTCTGCTTCCAACCACAGGGATTTAAGGCGTGCGCCACTGCACCCTGGCCCAGAATGATTTTTAAGTGTATTGATATGACAGTTTTATAAATAGATATGTTTCGAAATATTTATATATTTGACTGAGATTTTGTTTATAGGGACCATAATGGTTACTCTGCATTACCAACTTGCCTGATATTGAGTCGCCTACAGCAAACTTCTGGTGTCTAGGAAGGTGTTTGGAGAGCTTTAGCTGATGAGGAAACACCCACCCTGAATGTGGGAGCAGTGTCCAATGGGCTGGGATCCCACACTGAATGAAAAGGAAAGAAAGAAGCAAGATGAGTACCAGCATTCATCTCTCAAATTTTATTTGTTGTGTGTGTGCTTGTGTGTGCATGTTCAAGTGTGCGTGTGTCAGCTTGTGTGTGCCATGGCCTGTGTGTGGAGGTCAGAGGTCAACTTACAGGAGCCAGTTGCCCTCTACTGTGTGGATCCTGGGGATTGAACGCAGGCTGTTAGGGCTGGCAGCAACCATCTTTACCATCTGGGTCATCCCATCAGTCCAGTGTTCATCTCTCTGCAATTGCTGAACTGCTTTGTGCTCTAACCACTGCACTTTCCCTGCAATGATGAGCTGCATCCTCCGACGATGAGCTGAAACAAGCCCTTCCTTCTTTGAGATGCTTTTCCTCAAGTGTTTTGCCAAAGCAAGGATCTGATGCAGGGATTTGGTGGAATCACAAGATTTTCAAGTATTATTATTGTATGTAAATCACTAATTAATTATCACTAATCACTATTATTATTATTGTATGACAATCACCAAAGGTAAGTCAGAGTAACAATGCTCCTTCTTTGAAGAGTAGATTCCAAAGCTGGTGCTGGAAGCAAATCTTGAAGAGTCACCTCCATTTTGCTGTGTGTGGTCTGATTTTCCTCCTGCAACACATTCCATGCGCCTTTCTAACTTTATGAACATGGTGGGTGTGTCTTGTGCTGTGCCCAGCGCTTTGGGAAAACCGCCTGGCTGTGTTCACTCAGCATAGTTATGCAGGTTCCTTCTGAACTCACCCGTTCGTACCTGGTTTGGTTTCGCGCTCTCGTTGATTTGGATGCTCCATCTCAGACAAGAGATGAAATTTCCATTGTTCTCCTGGCTCTTTAGGGAAGTAAAACCAAATCTGCCTTATTGAAGAAAAATCATAATTCCTTTTGCACGAAAAAGAAACGTCAGACTAGGAAATTCCATAATGACGAAGATAATGGCTTATGCTATTTTTCAAGTGAGTTCCAAATAGAAATCAACTCTCATTATGGTGATAAAGAAAAGACAGATTTAATGCTTTCTCATTCATTCCTCAACAGCCAGGATAACAATAATGATGAAGGTGGTGGTAATGTCAAAGGGGGCAAAGGGCGAGAGAGATCGCTCAGCAAAGTACCTCCATGCAAGGCTATTGACCTCAATTCCATTCCCAGAATCCACTGTGGAAGGAAGTAACGAACTCCTGAAAGTCATCCTCTGACCTCCACACATGTGCCATGGCACAGCACCCCCACACCTGCATTTACATACAACAATAATAGATGAAATATTTAGAAGGAGTCAGACATTTGCACAGGAGTCAGTGTGTGAGGTGGTACCTGTGTTAACTACTTTCTGGTTGCCATGACAAAATACCCGACAAGAAGCAATCTGAAGAGGGAAAGGCTTGTTCTGGCTTGTGGTTGGCCAGGACATACTTCATCATGCCGGGAGGCTCAGTGGCTGAAGAGGACGCTGGCTCGTCACACTGTGACAGCAGTCAAGGAGCAGAGAGAAACAGATGATAGTGCACAGCTTTGTCTTTTTATTCAAGACAGGACATCAGCCTGTGAAACGGTGCCTCCCATGGTTAAGGTGGGTCTTCTCACCTCTGTTAATCTAATCTAGACAGCCCCTCACAACTGTGCCAGAGACTTGTCCCCTATGTCCTCTCCGGATGACAATCAATGTTAAGCATCAAAACACCTATTTTGAGAGACATCAAACAGAGAGACTATGTCCTGGAAGGCTGACAGGGTCCCATTGTGATTATTGCGATTTTATTACCAAGCATCAAATGCTTTGTTTACGCTGCTCTCCCTGTCATGCAGATGAGGATGTGTATTTGGGGTTGGGGGTTGGGCGAAAACTTCGTATGACTCTCACAAAGTCACCCGACATAAGCGAGGGAGAGAGGGGTATCATCAATATGTACAGCCGGGAGACTTGTCAGACCCAATGCACCCAACATGTATCAATTTAAAGCCATGAAATCTGGGTAGGGGAAGAGTTTGCCAAAATGACAGGCTGGGTTTTTAAAATCTTCTATAGTGTGTTTCCTGGCCCAACTCCTCCAAGAACTGTCCCTGTTCTGAGCTTCCATATCCTAGAAGGAAATCCACCTGCCAGAATGACGGAGGCCTTCACCGAGGGTGACTCTCCAAACTGAATTCAAGGTTATTTATGTAATTGTAAAGTCATGAAAAATTTCCTATCTCCTCAAGACACGGAACAATCCTTCAGTCATAGAGAAAAAAACAGTAGGAGGGGCAGCTTGGGCTCCCAAACACCCTTTCCTAGCATCTTTGATTGAGAAAATAACACTCTGATTTCATGTTCCTTGGAGGGCCTCCCTCTGTTGTCTCCTCCTGAATCTCCCTGAACCCTGCTTCAAAGGTCTCCAAGGTTGGTCATCTCAGCATGGGGGTGGGGTGAACCCACCCAGCCTAAGGAGTGAGGGAAGGGAAATGTAAGCTGTCTCAGGGTGAGAAACGCCTGGTCAGGCAGGGTTTCCCGCACATGGTTCACACAGGCTCCATCCAGACCCAGGGGACCTGCTGGTTGTCAGCACCTCTCTTTGATTCCCGCCTCCAGCAAAAATCCTTTAGGGCAGCCAGAGCAGCAGGAACCTGTCCTTAATAGCCACCCAAGTGCCACATCAGCTTTCAGGAGTGTGGGCCACACTAACTCCACTCCTGGCCTCACCAGGGACAGCTTTGTTTGATTGTCATGGAAGAGAACTTGTAGATCTCTCCGTCATAAACACACACAGGCTCTCCAGAGCACAAACAGCCATGTACGTTGGTAAATGTGTTCGCATTCTTTAACCAAAGCAGACGAAGCAGACGAAGCGTGTGAACGGTCCTGGCATATAAAGTGGTGGGGAGTAACTTGTCTATAATCTGCCTTGTACAACACAGCCATTGCCACTCAATCCACTCACCCCATCCAGACCCTGGAAATGGTCTATTTTTAGATGGGCTTTGTACACCATGTTATTGACAAAGAGCACTGTTAAGTCTTTTGAATAGTAGCCAAAAAGTTGGGTGAGAACCTAGAAGCCTGCCTCCCAGATCAGCATGCTAATCAAGCCAGGCCAACCTCTAAAGATCCTGTCTTTTTGTCTCCACGGAAATATTCAGCAGACAGGCGAGGACATGGGGTGGGGGCCAGGGCTTATCTATAGCTGTTTTACTCGGTCTCCTAGATAACAGGTCATTTGTTGATTCTTTGGCGACTTCAAGTGTTCTTTGTTAAAGTCCCTCTCGGCTATTTACATGGGAGGCAGTGTGACGGCAGCAGCAGCAGATGCGTCATGGAAATCTCAGGCGTGGTAGCTTCAAAGCTGCTGGGGCCAGGTCCAGGTCACATGACCGCTTGCCTGCCATCCTGGCCTGTTCACCCTGGCAAGCACGAGCCAGTCACGTGGCCACACAGGAAGGATGGAGAAGAAAATCCCAGGCAAAAGGTCATAGGAGGTAGGTGGGGAATTGGGGAATGAAGCAATAAAAGGAAAAGGATTGCAATCCAGGGGAAGATGGAAGGCCTGAGATACTCATGCTTCTGTGACCACTGAGAAATCTACTGTTTCCAGAACTTGAGTGAGAGAAGCTGGGAATGGCAGACACCACTTGCTGATTCTGAACAAAGTCTGTAAAATTATTTTTTTCTGAGGAGCACACATCTTTGCCTAAAGTTTTGCCTCCATGTAAATTGCTCATTTTTCAAACTTCTTTGTTTTTTTGTTAATACATTTTATTTGTGGGGTGTGTGTGTATGTGTGTGTATGTGTAAGAGAGAGACAAAGACAGACAGAGAGAGGAGAGAGAAGAGGGAGAAGAGAGAGTAGAGAGAGAGAAGAAAGAAGAGAGAGAGAGAAAGAGAGAGCATGGTGTATGTGTGGGGCAACATGAAGGAATCACTTCTCTTTCCTCATGTGGGCTCCAGGTACTGAAGCAGATCAGCAAATTTTCACCCTCGAGCCACATTGCTAGCCTCAGAACTCCTGAGCGCCTCATGTGAGTGACTGGTGTACTGGACTGCACAGTCTGAAAGCTCCCCGGCGGCACACAGTTCGAGGAGCGTTTGCCCTGCTTCAGCTGCCAGTTGCTTATGGTGAGTTTTCCTCCACCATTGAGCCTGGGGCAGCTGGCGAAGGTAGAGCCAGGATACCGCCAAACCCTGATTTCTGGTCAGGCTCCTGCACCTGAACCCGGATGTTCTCACTAAAAGATGTGCTCCCTAAAAAGATGAAGACTAGAGTTTTGAGCACCGTGGTTCAAAAGCGACCTCTGGATTTCAGCCATTTTATTATTTCTTTATTTAAAAAAAACCCAAGTTCTCATTTAGGTTAAACTGGCCTCAAACTTACTAAGGATGACCTTGAACTTGTCATCCTCCTGCCTCCACCTCTCAAGGGCTAAGATTACAGGTGTGTACCACCATAGGGGTTTATATGGTACTGATGTACCCAGGATTTCATGAGTCCCAGGCAGGTTCTCTGTATCGCCCTACCTCCCCACTGTTTCTTCACTATGTACAATGTTAAAGGGTTCTTGTGTCTGTCCCAGAAGGCTTTCATGGGAAGTCATGGGCTCAGACGGAAAGAAACAAGGACAACAGAAGAAACTTCCCATTAAGCTCCTGCGTGTCCGGCTCTGCTTTAGACACTTGCTGCTATAGCTGTGCCCTTACCAATGGCCCATACAGTTAGGTATTATTGTCACCTTGTGGGAAAGTACTGAAACACACAGGAGGGTTTGTGACCAAAGACAGTAACCAATCAGTGACAGACAGGAAACTGTGACCTAGGTTTGCGAGCTCTTTCTGTTACACCAGGCAGTACCATCAGCAAATGTGAACCTATGCTCTATATCACAGAACAACTGGTTTTGCTTTGATGAAACTGAATTCCATATTGCTGACAGCTATTTTAACACCCTCAATATGCTTATTTATTTTTAAAAAAATACCATCTGAAAGTGTTTGAATTCTCACTAGTAGTATTCTGGTTGCTTCCTGTAACTTTTAATTCCTTAATATTTTCTAACGGTTCCATTTGTTCTCATCTTTTCTGTAGATGGCCATGCTAAGGTCTAGAGTAAAAGCTTGCTTTACAGGCAGAGAAGAAGATGCGAAAAGAGTGTTGTTCCTAACTTTGAGCAAATGGCAGTATTGCTCTGCCTCCCAGCAGGAAGTTGTTGGCTTGTGTGGACACTTTGACTGACAGCGATCATTTGGACGATGTCTGGGTGAGGGATGGTGGCAAGTAGGAAAGAGATTGAAGCTCCTGAGGAATTGCAAAGCGAACAGGAAGTTCTGGGAATTCCACGCAGTCTATAAAATTGATTCTCCAAGTGTCTGCTCAGTAGAGTAACCCGTTACTCCTGTGTGTCCATTGGTCCTGTCAGTGACCACCACTAATAAAAGCAATGGGCCAATAATACCTGTAGCTCTTAATACATACAGATCCTGGAAAGCTCTGGGTTGCAGTGGGGGTAGGAGGTAGCTACATGTATTATACCTGGATTATTTCTTTTTAACATGAGTTTGCGTGTGTGTGTGTGTGTGTGTGTGTGTGTGTATAGGTTAGAGGACAACGTGCAGGACACAGTTTTCCCCTTCTACCATGTTTTCCTCAGGGACTGAACTCAGGCTTAAAGGCAAGTACAAGCCATCTGGCCGATGCATACATGGATGTTCATCTGCATATATCATCAGTTTGCGTTTCTGTTTTGTCTGAAAAGGAATGGACATAATATTTCCCTCATATACGCCTACTGTTTTCCTCTAACGTTACATCTTGTTTAATTTTATTATGATCAGCAAGGTTGCTCATTGCACTGGAATTTGCTTTATGTTTTTAAAGTGACAGTCATAGCCGCTGTTGGCATCCTGATGGCTGAGGCGCTGAATCCCCCACCCCATCTCGTGTTGTGGACACGTCACCTTTCAGAAAGGTATTCCCAAGAAGAGAAGACCAGGGGAGTGCAGCTTTCCCATGGCACACATTTTCTCTGCTCTCTCCTGTGTGTGCATGGATGGGTCTCTGTGTGTGTATATATGGACCTGTGTGTGCATGAACCTCTGTGTGTGTGTGTGTGTGTCTGTACATGGTCCTGTATGTGTGTGCATGGGCCTATGTGTGGGTGCATGGGAGTGCAAGTTTCCTATGGCACACATTTTCTCTGCTCTCTCCTGTGTGTGCATGAATCTCTGTGTGTGTGTATGTGTGTGTGTGTTTATGGGCCTGTATGTGTGTTCATGGGCCTGTATGTGGGTGCATGGGAGTGCAACTTTCCCATGGCACACATTTTCTCTGCTCTCTCCTGTTTGTGCATGGGTGGGTCTCTGTGTGCGTATACATGGACCTGTGTGTGCATGAACCTCTGTGTGTGTGTCTGTACATGGTCCTGTATGACTGTGCATGGACCTAAGTGTGGATGCATGGGAGTGCAAGTTTCCCATGGCACANTTGTGTCTGTGTCTGTTCATGGGCCTGTATGTGTGTGTATGGGCCTATGTGTGGGTGCATGGGAGTGCAACTTTCCCATGGCACACATTTTCTCTGTTCTCTCCTTGGCTCTGGAAGAGGGTACGTGAAAAACAATTTCAAGCTGTGATCAATGTGGTTCTTCATAAGACAGGAGTTTCCTTTATCTATAGAAAAGTTGCCATGGTAATTGACAGTGAGACCGCAATGCTCAGGCAGTATATAGACTCACCTTCCTACTGTCTATGTATTTACTGCCAAATTTTAATATTTTACTATGAGGAGCCGGAGCTGAGTAAACAGGCAATGACCGTTATATTTTATAGGCCCGAGTCTTAAAAACCTTAAATATTTATATTATATTTAGATTAATGTTAAATAGGGGTTACATGAAGGATTTTGGAGTTGCATTAACTCTACAGGAATGTACCTGGAAGCAAAACCCTTAATTGGTCACAACTAGAGCCAGCAATTTTGGGATTCAGCAAATTGGGAGATGCATCCTCGTTTGATCTGGCAAGGAGACCGAGCTGCGGCTCCTTGCTATGCCCTAAAGTTCTGCCCAAGCAAGGAGGAAACGCCTGCCGTTTCTCTCTCGATTTAAATGTCTCTGTGTAGTATATAGGGCAAAACTCAGAAAGAATACTTTTTCTCTGTGTTTCATATGCAGGCATGGAAAACTTGTTACTCTGAGGCGCCACATTCCATCCGAAAGCAAGGCATTTGTATTTTGTTTAACTCTTTTTTAAAAAACCCACATTTCTGGAATAAAAGGGAGCGTGGCATCAATGACTAAAAGCTAGAATGACAAAGCAAGCCCTGAGTCTGTCATATAGGCTGCAAGAGTGTGTGGTCCATGTCGGTGGAGTCCACTGTAGTCCTTTGAGAGCCCCAGTGTCCGTCCGTAAGAAACAGTCTATCAAAAATTCCCTTCAGTCATGAGACCTGGGGAGGTGAGTGTGAAAGGGAGGTTTGTCATGGGAGCAACAGAGTTTGTCAGAAAACTGCGTGGTTCAGCTAGAAAAATAAATCAGAGTGTAGGGCTGGAATGATGGCTCAGGGGTTAAAAGCACTGGCTGCATTTCCAGAGGACCTGGGTTTGGTCCCCAGTATTCACATGGTGGGTCATAGCCATCTGTAATTCTAGTTCCAGGAGATCTGACACCTTCTTCTGTGGACCAGGCATGGATGTCACACCCGCACATGAAATAAAAGTAACTTTGTTTTTAAAATTGCATTGTTTTTAGGTGTATTTATTGAGAGTAAAACATAAAACAGGTAAGCAGCAGGGTTAGTAATAGCTTTATGTAAATGAAGAGATGTTGGCTACAGTTCAGCAAGATATGAGATAAAATGTAAAGAGGAGCAACATAGCTTGTGTATGTGTTCAATATAGGGTTTCCCCATGTGCATGTGTGTAGGTTCATGTGCACGCAAGTGTGTGTGTGTGCACACACACACAAGTTCATGTATACACACACACAGGCCTATCCATGCACATACACACACAGGCCCATATATATACACACACAGGTCCACCCATGCACACACACACAGGCTCATGCACACAGACATACAGGCCCATGCACCCATGCGCGCAAGCGCGCGCACACACACACACACACACACACACACACACAAGATTCCCCAGCAGAAAAGGCATCCTTCTTATGGTTCACTGTCAGGCTCAGAATCTCCTGAGTGTGAGAAACTTCTCATCTGACCCTTAACTGGTTTAAATCTGGCAGGATGTTTTTCCCTTGGTTAATTATTTTTGTTGTTGTTGTTTTTGGTTTTGTTTTGTTCTGAGGCAGGGTTTCTCTGCATAACCTTGGCTGTTCTGGAGCTAGCTCTGTAGGCCAGGCTGGCCTCTAAGCCACAGAGATTGGCCTGTCTCTTCCTCCTAAGTGCTGGAATTAAAGGTGTGTGCCTCCACCGTCCTGAAGATTCCTTAGTTAGATCTGTTGAGATCTTTCACCTTCTTACTGCAAGGAGGGCCTCTAGGAAGGTGTTGTGGACCCTCCAAAGACACGAGGAGGAATTTCCTGCGTCGGCTGCTGAGGTCCCCATGTGTCGATTAACCTGTCACTTCTCCTTTCCTCTATTCCTCAGCATTACTTTTGCCTCCTGAAAATGACACCGACATGAAACCGGATCAGAGGAAGATATGTCATCAACACTTTCATGATTTTGCCGTCAGCAAACATCTGTTCAGCATCCCTTATCCAGATCCACACTATTTAAGACTCTAAGGATGGTATCTACACTTAGGAAAAGAGGTTGAATTAGACATCATTTTCTGGGCCACTGGGAGCTAACTCAGTGGGTAAAAGCACTTGCAGACCTGGTGACCTGCATTTGATCATCAATACTCCTTTAAGAAAAAGCCAGATGCAATGGTGTGTGTGTGTATGTGTGTGTGTGTGTGTGTGTGTGTGTGTGTGTGTGTG
>LOJH01003588.1:0-21286 GCA_001685095.1 Ellobius talpinus | reverse complement strand
GTGTGTGTGTGTGTGTGTGTGTGTGTGTGTGTGTGTGTAATCCCTGCATAGCTACAGTAAAATGGAAGGTGGAGACAGGAGAGGGGCTGGAAGTTTATGGACCATCTGCCTTAGAGTACATAGCAGAAATGCAACTCTGCATCAGAAACAAGGTGAGAGAACCAACTTCTGAAAGTCCTGGCCTTCGTGTGAGCGACTCATCATACACACAATAAGATATATTTTTGAGACAGAGTCTTACCATGGAGTCCTGGCTGATTTGGGACTCACTTTGTAGTAGACGCTGTCCTGGAACTCACAGAGATACACTTATCTCTGCCTGCCAAGTGCTGGGATCAAAATAATAATTTTAAAAATTAAAAACTATACTTCAGTTTCCAGAATCACAGAATTCACCAAGCATCACCTTGCCCATGCGCTTTGCCTCACAGAAAATGTTTGAAATCAGTACAAGTCAATGCCCATGCAACAGCAGTAATGGAGGGCCTCTTGTTTTAAGCTCAAGGAAGTAGCAGAGTAGTTCAAATGAGAGTCAACCATTTAGAAACAGCCTTAATAACAACTGAGTGGAAAGCAAAGTTTAACATTAACATATATGGAATACAATAAAACAGTAACAATATGCTAAATTCTACAGTCTTCATAATATATTACATGGGAACGCACGTTTCAATGGTTAGTTAAGCAGAACTTACCACTTAAATGAAAACCAAATAAGAATTTGGGTGTAATAGTTCATATTGCCAACCTGACAGTTGCTAAAATCACCCCAGAGACAAGCCTGTGGGAGATTACCTAACTGGGCTAATTGAGATCAGACCCAACATCACTGTAAGCAGCGCCATTCCATGGGCTGGTGTCTGTCCAGGACTGCAGAGAAAGGAAGAAGCTGGACCAGCATTCCTTGTTCTTTGCATCCCTACTGCAGACACAATGTGACCAGCTGCTTTGGCTCCTGCTACCAGGACTTCCCTGCCTCAACTGCGAACCAAAATAAGCCTTATCTCCCTCAGATGCTTGTGTCAGGATGTTTTTTTTTATCACAGTCTCAGGATACACACATACACTAAGACTGTGGGTATACATAAGCATACAATAACAGAATAAAACAAAACAGAAAACCACCAAGAACGGTGGTGACTTCGGGAGAGATGAGTCAGTGAGAGAGAAAGAGAGAGAATGAGAAATATCTACATGGGCTGTTGTCAGCACTTCAAAGAGATATCATGACATATTTTCATATTATTAAACTTTAATAATCCAATCAGCAACAGGACGCTCTGTGGGGTAATCAACATGGGATTTCAAAGAATTGAGAGAGACAAGGTTAGTCTATGATGATGCTTATATGAGCACGAAATAGAGCCCTAGGGGTGGAGTTCAGTTGGTGGAGTGTTTGCCTCGTCTGTACAAAGCCGTGGATTTGATGTCAGCACCCCCTAAACAAAACATGGTAACACACACTTCTAATTCCAGCACTTGAAAGGAGGACTGAGATCCACCAAGTACGCATGAGACCTTGCCTCAAAACAAATACACACAATATCTTAAAAAGAAATCTCTGAGGCTAAGGGGATAATATATCGGGTAAGAGTACTTGGGATCCAAGTTTGAATCCCTGGTATGCAGGTGTAGCTTTCCATGAACTTGTAACCCTGGCACTGTGGAGATTTCTCGGGTGTACTGGCTGCCAGTCTAGCTCCGGGTGCAGTGAAAGGCCAGACCTCAAGGGAATAAAGCAAAGAGTGGCAGAGAAGACCCCTAGGCACCCTCCTAGGCCTTCACATGTGCATGCACATGGGCACAAACACTTGCATACACAAAAGAACACACTACACACACTCATACACACCACATACACATTCACACACAAATCAAACCCAAGAAATAGAAACATTTAAATACAGTGGGATACTCAGTTCTGTGCCAGTGAGAAGCTGAAGTTGCCACAAAGAATCCAGCTGCAGCCATGTCCTGTTGTCCCTCTGTATCTCCTGTTGTCTTGTTGTCTGTCCCTCTGTCCCTCCTGTTGTCCGGTTGTTCCTCCGGCTTCTTTGGAGACCTCTCTCCTGCTTTGATTTCCAAGTGGGAGAGCCCCAGCAGTTTCTCATTTGTTTCTCTGCTCTCTTCCTATGTAATTCTCTATGTGTTCCTATGTAATCTTTCATTGTAAGGTTACTGTGCAAATAGGGCTATTTACGCCAATGGCTTCAACATGCCTAACTGGAAGGCTTGTGGGCACAGTGCATACCCACTAGCTCCAATTTGTGGTTTACTTTCCATGATTTTGGTTACTTAAATGATGTGCAGACACTAACGAGAAAGTCCCAGAGACAGATAAATCATGCTTCAAATTGTGGGCCGCTCCGTTGGCACACCTCCCACCCTCCCACCTGCCCTGCCACTTTGCCCAGAGCTCTGATAGTCACTAGGTTTGTTTTAACCCAAACTGACGATACATTGCACACACTGAGGCACATAGGGAAGGCAGAGGGTAGTTCACGTGGCTGACAGTTGTCTCCTTTCGCCACGTGGTCTTAAGCATCAAGTTCAGGTTGACAGGCTTGGCAGCAAGTGCTCTACCCATGGATCCTTCTGAGGACATCTGCTTTGTTTTACAGTCTGAAGGTGACAGTTCTTCTGATTGAAGTTAGCAGGAATTAGCCGGGCTGCTGTTTGTTTGTTTGTTTGCTTGTTTGTTTGTTTTGTCTTTGTTGCTTTATACTTAGAACCAATTTCCCCTTTCTGTGTTTTTATAGTTTTTGGTTGAGTTCATGCCCCGCACATTTCAACCTGTGGGAATCTTATGTGAATTACAATAAGGCTCCATCTTTCCAAAGCAGTTTTCATCCACTTTTATCAGACCAACGTGAGTCATCATCACCTTCTTTCGGTGTTTATTTTCAGGGAAAATATTCCTGAACCGTTCAGTCAGTGTAAATTCAAACCCAAACATATATAAGCACCACCATGATCCATCCAAAGATTCTTTATCATTTCCCAGAATCCTAGTGGGTTTTTTTTTGGAAAGGGTGGGGTAGGCAAAACCATCACTGATCCTGGCTCCATGCCTAGATATATTCCAATCCTCTGCTTTACAAAACTCAAGGTCAAACTTCCTGTATTCATGTGGCTGTCATGGCTTTTAGGAGCAGAAAATTCCCCTATCAGTCCCGCCTAATGTGTCCGTTTCTATTATCATAGCAAAGCACCTAAGCCAATCGCCTTCTAACAAGAGAAGGTTTACTCTAGTTCACCCTCAAGTATCAGTTGACTTCAATGTTTTTAACCCTAAGGTGAAGCTACATCCCTCAGCAGGAGGGGTGGCAGAGGGGTGGCAGAGCCAGCCCTGAGAGGAAGAGAACATGGCTGGAGTCCCACCTTCCCCTTTAAGGTTTTGCTCTCCCTAAAGTGATCTGAAGACCACACTGTTGAACATGCTGAACATCAGTAATCACCCTCTAGACTAGACTAGACTCTACACTAGAGCTTCTCTAGGTCCCCTAAAGACTCTTCTTTTAAACTACAGGTCTCAGTCAGTTCTTTTTTGTTTGTTTGTTTGTTTTGTTTTGTTTTTCGAGACAGGGTTTCTCTGAAGCTTTGGAGCCTATCCTGGAACTAGCTTTTGTAGACCAGGCTGGCCTCAAACTCACAGAGATCCACCTTCCTCTGCCTCCGGAGTGCTGGGATTAAAGGCGTGCGCCACCACCGCCTGGCACCTCTGTTTAGTTCTTAGCACCCACAGTGGTACCTGAAAGCTGCCTGCAACCCCAGCTTCAGTGTATCTAACACCCCGTGTCCTCTGTGGGCACCTGCACACACATTGTGCACATAAACTCACAAGGCACACACATTCACATAAGTTAAAGAGATAAAGTTTAAAACTGTATTTGTAGTCCTTCTTGTGGAAGTCATGGCAATGCTGTAGGGATACTCTACACCTCAGTCGTAGATGCATAAGACAAGTAAGAGCAACAATCCATTAGACTATGTAAAAGCCATTAGCCTTACATGACGGAGTTGGTACATAAATTTCAGAATAGATAACAAAGTTATAGGGAGAAAAATCAAGTTATAGGAAAAGAGGGTTATGACCATGTATTCAACTTACTTTCAAATGGTATAGATAATGTTATGTATGTACATATGTACACATATGTAATACCCACTCTGTCTATCTATCTGCATTATCTATCTATCATCTATCTATCTATCTATCTATCTATCTATCTACATCATCTATCTATCATCTATCTACATCATCTATCTATCTGTCTGTCTGTTGGTCTGTCTACTATCTGTCTATCATGATCCAATGAAAAAACAAGACAAAAAATCAATGACAGGTCATTCTGGGTGAAGGGTGAACCTTACAGTAGCTACTTTTGCTACCTTTTTTGTGAATTTGAAATTTATTATTTACAAATAAAAGCATATACCAAAGCAGCAAAGCCCTTTTCTGCTTTTTAACTGCCTTGGGATGACCTTTAGACCCAGGACAGCCTGACTCTAATCACTCCTGGTTGAATCTGCTACCATTTCTCCTCACTTCCCAGAAGCCCACTGCGTGCCACCTGCTCCTCCAAGTGGAGCGGTCCTCACTCCTTCCTATTGTTGCAGCTGCAGAGTCTGAGGCATAAGTCCTCAGATTCCAGCTCATTAAGTCCTCAGAAAGCCCCCATCTCCTTCGAGGTCCATCTGAAAAAGATCTTTTCCTTGCAATTCCCTAAAAACAAATTTTAGGACAATACAAATAAAGTCTCACTGTGCGTCCCTAGTTGGCCTGGAACTCGCTATGAGGACCAGGCTGGTTTTGAGCTCACACCTGCCTCTGTCAGGCTCAGGAAAGATGCCAGTCCAAGGTGAGATACTCATGAAGCAAGAAAGAGAAACAATATGACATGTTCAATTAGAAATGCAAAATAAGAGACTTTGGGAAGAATTAGTCAATTGTATCTTAAGTTTTTATAACTTTTTGAAAGATTTATTTTATCTTTAATTGTGTGTGGGGATGTGAGTGTGTGTGACTGTGGATGTGTGTGTCAGCATGTGCATGCATGTGTGTTTGAATGTAGATGTGTGCACTGAGTGCTGGTGCCCTTAAAGTCTAGAAGAGGACATCAGGCCTCACTAGCGCTGCATTTACCAGAGATTGTGAGCTGTCCATCCTCTGTGCTGGGAACTGAACACAGATCCTCTGCAAGACCAGGATGTGCTCCTAACCCTTGAGCTTCCAGTTTCTTTTTTAAAATTTTTAAATTTTAGATTTTCATAAATCTCTTTAAGGGTCAGTGTGCATAGTTTCAAAGTCTTCACTCACTATGAACTTTGGCTTTAATCTTATGCGTTACCGTGAAATATATCACAGTATCATTTCATATGTTCTTTTAAGCATGCAGCACGGTAATTACTTCTTGACTATGGGCTTCACCAGTCTCAGAGTGAAAAGGGAAGTTCTTCAACTGTCTATCCTCTGCAACACTTGGCAAGATGCCTGGCATGTAGCGGGTTCTAAGTAAATTGAGCGGTCATTGTCTAAAGTGAACTAATTACCAGATTTAATTTTAACACACACAAACACACACTTCTTAAGTTCAACATTGCCATCATCCCAGCAAACAAGTGGCAAAGGCTTCGAAAACCTGTTTTCATAGACCTCTCTTCCGGTGGGCAGTCTAATGAATAGGATCTGCTTTTTTCTCCGCCTCTCATCAGCCAAAGTGGCATGTAATGTGTGGGGAATAAATGTCTATAGGACTGCACCAGCCCAGGCCTTTTAACAGGGAATTTACATGGAGCCAAATCTCATTAGAGTCAGAATTTGAAAATCCCACCAGACGCAAAGCAATTTGTAAGAAACAAAAACTCTATTTCAAATCCATTTGTCTCTGATTTCTGAGACTATGTTTTAAAAATACTTCTGTCTGTTGGTAAATCAGTCTCTGAAGAAACATCACTATCAGTAAAGCTTTAGTGGGTCTAAATTCGTCAGATAAATATGTGTATTCATCTGCTTCTCTGTCTAGAAAATAAGTAATTTTACACTTTGAATCCATGGGAGCAAATACATTAGTGGGTGTTTAAATAAGTGCTACACATATATTAGGTTTTCTAGAGATAAAGAAAAGAATCCCTTCCAGAATTAGAATTAAAATTAAAAATTAAAGTGAATTCATATTTTTATAGTACACTAACTATTGACAATAAGATATACATGGTTTCTCCAAATAGCACTCAAATTTTAGCTAAGGATATTTTTCTTTATCAGTGCCCTCCTGAAATTTTAATATTTGAAGAGGTAGGAAAAGATATTATTTCTTAAGATCAGAGTTAAATAAGAATTAACAATTTTATTATTGTTGTTCCCTCTATTTAGTGGTGCTGGGAGTAGAACCCACAGCTATATCCCCAACCCAAAGTTTTTCCTTTCATAATTTGTTTTCATAATTAACATGCAAATTTAATGCAGTTCATCATGACATTTTATACATATATACACGTGTATAATATCATTGCATTTTGTTCATATTTGCCCCATTATGTTCATTATTGTTCCCCACCACTGCTGGTCCCATTCTTCCTCTCGTATTGCTCACCCTCCTACCTTCAGGTCATGTAGTATAATCCTGGATTCTGTACAGGAGAGAAAACACACAGTAAATTTGTTTTTCTGAATGTGAACAATTTGACTTGACACAATGATCTGCATCTCCCCCCAGTTTTCCTGCAAGTGACATGTCGTTCTTCTTTATGACCGAGGAAAACTCCACTGTGTATATATGCCGTGTAGACATGTGTTTCTTTATCCATCTGCTGCTGACCATCTAGGAGGCATCTCTGCGATTGTGGACAGCACAGCATAAACATGACTCACACATGCATCTGTAGGACTTAGATTCCTTCAGGGATACACCCAGGAGTGCTATAAAAGGGCCATGTGGCTGCAGAATTTATTTATTTATTTATTCAGAAGACTTTGTATCTCTGCATTTACTTCCACAACGATTGCCCCACTACACATTCCCACAAGTAGTGAATAAGGGCTGTGTCCTCCCTGTCCCGTGCCCCTTCCCTCTCCAGTCACACATTCCCAGCAGTGTTTGTTTTCTTGGTCTCGTCGTTCTGGAAGGGATGAAATGGAAACTCAATGTAGTTTTGATTTTTTTCTGAGAGTTGAAGATGTTGAACATTTTTTCGTGTATTCTTGGGTTATTTATATATTTTCTCCTGAGAATTGTATTCATTCCACTTGTACTTTGAGGCAGGTTTTCACTATATAGATCAGGCTGGCCTCTGGCTTCCTATGTAGCCAAGGTTGGCCCGAAGCTCCCAATCCTCCTGTATCTACCTTCTGAGCCCTGGGATGGTATGGGAGAATTGTCTGTATTCTGTCAATCATGTTTTCAATAAACACTGATCGGCCAGGCAGGAAGTATAGGCAGGTCAACCAGACAGGAAGCAGAGGCGGGCGATGAGAACAGGAGAATTCTAGGAAGGAGGAAGCCTATTCCTCCCACTCCTGCCNTGGCTAACATAGATCAGAATAATGGGTTAATATAAGTGATAAGAGCTAATAAGCCTGAGCTAATAGGCCAATCAGTTTATAATCTTATGGAGTCCTCTGTGTGATTTTCTTTGGGACCTTGCCAGCTGTGGGGTACAGGGCAGGACAGAAACCCCAAGCAGGCCCTCATTTTACACTGGGATAAAAGTAATGGGCCATTAATGGCTTCATCACATTCTTTTTTTTAAATGACAAAGCTGTAGTGTTCTTAATGCTATTATAATTAATATTTTGCTTTTAAATTGTATGTACTCATGCCTATCTGTGTGGGAATATGTGCACATGAGTTTATTTGTTCACAGTGGCCGTAAAAGGATATAGGAGACTCTGGAGCTGGAGTCACAAGCAGTTGTGAGTCACCTGAGGATGTGGGTACTGGGACCAAAGGGAGGTGGGATGCATCTTCTGAAAGGGCGGCAATGACTGCTAACCACTGAGCCATCCCTCCAGGTCCTCTCCATTACAGACTTTACTGACAAGTCAACAAGTCAGGTCTTGCTCCGCACAGTCTCCTTCATTTAACAGCTTGGGGTCTATTTTTAGTGCCGCCGATTCTCTTTACAATGTAAAACTTTCGACTGTGCTGGGGACCAGTTCTTGAGCTCCAGGACTTACTGATTACCCCGGTCTGCTTTCCAGCACTAATGAGGACACGTGGACTCCAAAGATTGAGAAGCACGTGCCTGATGACCTGCAGTCAACGCTCATTCCTTAAGCTCTAGTAATTAGCCCCAGCGTAGTGTTTTCCTTTGCCCAGCACGTGACATCTCCTCCTGAGAGCTACAGATACATTTGTGGGGAAGGAGGAGAGCTAGAGTAAACATACTTGTAAATGGACAAACCCTTGCTGGTCTCGGCCTGGAGAGGAGCTCATTGTGGGCAGGTTACATCCGCGTCACACCGGGAGCCCAACGCGAAGGCTTCGCCACTCTCTGCAGCAGCTACTGCACCCTAGACTGCGGTGCATCCAAAGTCACTCAAGGGAGGTGGTCAAGAAGTCGGTGGCCCTCTGCCGGGCTGTTGTCAGGTGACCTCCAACACTGGCTTGCACAGTTTGGTAGTAAATCATTAAGATCTGCAATTCTGTAACATGAGGGATTTAACGCTTGTAGTATTATTGCCATTCTCTGGGCTAAGTATCAGGTGACATGTTGTCAGTAGAGATTAAAGTCACTGCAAATGTTCAGTTTCCACATCTATAAGTAAGCGGGCTTGATGGTTGATGGCTAGTATTCTGAGTACTGACAATCAGATTCGGAACCCGGGGAGGGTGGGCCACTGTGAATGCCTCACTAACCCATGTTGTAGGAACTTTAATAAGTATATGACATTGTTTTTCAGTGACACTTAGGACTTGGGCAGTCAGTTCATTTTTACTGATTCCATTGTAGTCTTCTTGATTGCTTTTGTCGGGGGGGAGTCACATAACTCAAATAATAAATAACCTTTCAAACAATTTGCATTTATTAATCTCATGGCAGAACCTCTTGCTGTATTTTGTTAGAACTAAATCTAAAACAGCTGTTACTTGAGTTCTCACAGGTTTGCACGATTTAAAATTCACGATGTGCACAGGCTCTCTCATTGCCTGGCTTGGTGGTGTCATCACATCCTGCTCAACCATCAAGAGCCAATGAGGATAATGTGCTGTTGACTCAGGATGGCTGGGAAAACTCACATCCTGGGACCCACCCTCTCCAGGCTCTTTGACAATGGAGATGTAGTTTATAGGGTGGCCGACCCCACAGTCTCTGAGATGGGACTACCTGATACTTAGACTTTGAGATTCTCGACATCTCCTATAGGATCCCTCTCTCTGTGTCCAGCCTCTGAGAGAGTCGGCAGGTGTTGAAACCAAAGCCGTTGAGACCAACACTGCATGAAGCTGCTACTTCTGGATCAAGAATATTTCGGGCAATGGTGTGTGAGCTTGAAGGAACACTCATACCTCCGGTCTAGTGAGCCAACTAACCGCTCCCAGCCTGCCAATCTAGTTTTCAGCAGTTAATGTCTAAGACAAACACCTTCAGGTGCCAGTCTGCTAGGATGATTAACCCCAGTGCTGTCCGGCAAGGCCCTTGTTCTCTCTGTTGGCACAAATCCTCCAACCCTTCCAGAGCCTCATGACATAGTCCATACCCTGGATCTATTATCAGCCTGAATAGCCCTCACCTTCCTGCTCCACCTGGAATCTGGCTTGTTCCTTCAGACGGTTCTCCTGTGGCCTTCCTCTGGGGCTTTCTTACCCCAGGTTTGAAGATAAAGCACGATATTGCAATCCGTGGTGGTATCTTAAATGTGTTTTTTGTTGTTCCTTTACTTTGAGTTTGGTTGTCGTTGTTATTTGTTTTAGGGGTTTTGGAGACAGGGTCTCAGGCTGACCCTGATTCACTGGGTAGCTCAGGCTGACCCCAAACTCACAGCAATTGTTCTTTCTAGGTTTCCCAAGGGCTTGGATTTACAGTTGCTCATCATCTTGACTAATTAAATGTGTGGTTCCTTTTTCTTCTTTTTTTCAAATGAGGCATTCTTAGCTGGCATTGTCGCTTAGTTGGTAGAGTGTTTCACTAGCATGCATGAAACCCTGTGTTCAATCCTGAGCACCCCATAAACTGGATTAATACTGTGCCTCTAATCCCAGTACTGGGAGGTAGAAGCAGGCATATCAGAAGTTCAAGGTCATCCTCGGCTATATAGAGAATTCAGGACTAGCCTGGATACATGGTACCTTGTCTCAAAAAGGATTGTATCTTCTTTCCTTCATTTCCATTTCCAGACTCGCTCTGCTATGCTTTGGGGAGCCCTCTCCCCTAAATCTGTTGTTGGCCCATCTCCCCTGAGTCTGATGTCAGTCCATCTCCCCTGAGTCCGATGTCAATCCATTTGTGAGCATTTCTTTACGACCTTCCCCTCCTGCAAGCTCTCATCTCTGAGCTGCTTTGCTGTTTGTGTGTGGGGGGTTGTTTTTTTTTTTATAAACCTTTGCCATCTGCCTCTCCCACCACACAGCCATTGCACATTGGGACCTGTGGGGATCACTGGGCAGTGAGGAAGTCACTATTGCTTCTCTGTATGCAGAAGCCACACGGAGTTGCTGGATACTTGAATGTGGCCTCTGTGGCAGGAACTGATTTTTTGTGTTACTATTTTGACAATTGCATACACATAACAAGTGTGCTATGATTATATTACCCACGTTACCCTCTAGTATCTCCTTTCGTTTTCCCCTGAACCTCTTTTTCCTACCTGGTCTCCCAGTGACCATTCTGTTAGAGAATATACCCCCAGCCCAGAAACCCCTAATAACCCTTTGTTCCTCAACAGAGGTGGGACCTCGTGTGGTCCAGTCTCGTGCAGGTATGCACAGCCGCTGTGTGCTCCTGGTTTCAGTGCAGGTATGCACAGCTGCTGTGTGCTCCTGGTTTCAGCAGCGATGTGAGATCTGCACCACACCAGGTCATGACACTCTTCTCCATCTTCCAGCCCTTAATTTCTTTTCCACCCCTCTTCTGCGGTGTTCGCTGGGCCTTGTGTGCATGCGTATGTGTGTGTAAGACACAAAATCCTGTCTAAGGTTGAGGGCTCATTGGTCACTTACTCTCAATATTTTGACCATGCAGGAGTCTGTGCAGGAACTGTCACCCCTACTAAAAAGAACTTCTCTGCTCCAGGCCGAGAGCACCACGAGTCTACGGTATAAACAGAAACATTAGAGCGCAGTTTAACGACATGTTCATTTAGAGGAACAATGAAAGCATCCCTCTTTCTTGGCCCATGCTCTCCCCAGCCAGCTTTACAGTATCAGGTTTGTATTCCCTCCTGAGAAGCAGCTCTCAGATCCAATGACAAAGCAGTTGGTTGTTCTCAAAACGGTCAAGTCGCTATTGCTCCGGTGGGTGTATCTTGCCCAGTAGGGTCAGCAGCATACATGGTGGAGACCATTATGAGTTCTCTCCCCCGGCAGCCAGCATAGCACCTTCCTGTGCTCTGAGAGCTGGCGATCAGGAGGGAGTTTGCGACTGTACCACCTGAATGTCTCTGCGCCCTCTGCTCATAGCATGTGGTGCCTTCAGCAGCACAGCCTTGCACCCAGTATTGGAGGGCCCCCAAGAGCAATGAGAGCAGCTTGCATCTTTAAAAAAGATTTTTTATTTGTACTTGTGTGTGTGTGTATGTGCGTGCGTGCGTGCATGCATGTACATGGATGTACACGTGAAACACGCCACGAAGGCTAGAAGAGGATATTAGATCCCCTGAAAGAGAGTTAATGCAGTTGAGAGCCAGTCATGTGAGTGTCAGGATCAGAACTCAGATCTTCTGGAAGATCAGCAAATGCTCTTACCTGCTGAGCCATCTCTTTGGCCCCAGTAGCCTGTATTCTCTCGGGGGCCTCTAAGACCTCTCTGGCTAACTGCTCATAGGGAGGTATCCTATACCTAGTACTTGGGCTTGTGTATAAAAGCCCATGACCTCTAGGAGCAACAGCATCTAACCATGAAAGGTAAGCATGAGGAGATGAATCTTTATGTGTTTATTTGTATCAATATTACACATGCTTCCAGCTGTCATATGTCCCGCACAGGTTTGGCTCTTCACCAAACCAGGTTTCTTGCAGTTAGCAGTCCTAACTCCCCATCTGAGTTCAGGGTTCTCTGTTATACACCATCGGATCATATCAGCACGGCTTTAGCTCTTGCCCACACAGTGCCTGTCGTTTATCATATCTTTGCCGTGTGCTGATTTGGTTGTGTCCTCCTTGCTTACCATTGTATCTGCAGCATTTAACACGGCTCCTGGCATACAAAAAACAATGTTTTCATGTATGCATGCATGGGTGAGTGGATGAACATGGTGAGAGGAAGGAGAAGAAGGGATACAGATTAAACCTGATGAAAAGTATCTTTGGTGGTCCAAGGGAAAAAAATGGCTGTACCCTTGGAGTTAGGGAGACCCCCTCAAGCAGCTGACCTGGACAGCCTACCTCCCAAGCATGGACCAGAAGTGGTGCCCATGGGTGCTGACACTAACACTGAGCTGAAGGCAAGCTCCTTGCCCTCACTGACGGTGCCTTCTTGCGTCACCTGCTTGTGTAATTGCTGTGACCGAAGGAAAGGAGAGTTTACTCTGACGCACAGTTTGAGGGCACAGGCCACCGTAGCATTCCGAAGGGCATGGTGGCTGGAGTGTGAGGCAGCTGGTCACATTGCTTCCTCGGCGAGGAGGCCGGGACAGATAAATGCTGGAGCTCAGCCCACTTTTTTCTTTTTATTCTGTCTGGGAAGCCAGCCCATGCAATCACACTGCCCACATTTAGGGTGGGTCCTCCCACCTCAGTTAAGCCAACCTAGAAAGTCCTTGACAGAAACGAAAGCTGGAGCTGTATTTCCTGTGTTTGGAGACCCTGCCAAGCTGACAATCAGTGTTAACCATCACACATCTCATTATCTGCGTTCTGTCAGGTTACTGTTGGCCAAAGTGCAGCTGTCAAAACAACATCCTCCGGCAACAGGACAATGAGCCCAATCATTTATCCCAGCACACTGCTACTTATCCTCTGTAACTTTAAAAACACTGGGGTAATGTATTTGAAAGTAAAACACGTTATTTCAACACCTGATCCACTCACTTTAACATATGGCTTACATCTTAAATGTGTTTTTAAAGGATTATATATTCTCAATTTGATAGGATTATAATTTACCCTATTTAAGGGTTACACAATTGAACGTAGGCATGTAATTTTTGTGGAAACAGATGCAGTATGAGCTATAATATCCTAAAATATTCCTGCTGTCTCTCCCCCTGAGAGTCCCCCGGGGAAAGATAGGAAATATTTAAACTCAAGGAGGTTGTTCCACCTTTGACAACTCAATTTTTCAGCAATAAGTTTGAGAATTTCTTCCTAATGTCAATAATTTTTGAGGATTCTGCATTTTATGCTAATTATACTTTTAGTATTCAGTTTAGTGAAAAACATAATGGTAAAAGCTATAAACCCAGAAATGCTCTGAAATGGTCTATTAATCACCATAGTACTTACATGTTCATAAAAGACCAGTACAAATATACGCACCCTATCATTTATTCATAATATCAACAGTGTTTGTGGTAGGAATCCACTCATACAGCTGCCCCTACCCTCCACCGTGTCCCACTGTTTGTTCTGTTGTAAGTATATTTGGTAATTTGACTTCTTGGATGTGCATCCAATATTTAGAGTAGGAAACGTAATAATCTTATCCAAAATATAAATAATCACAATAATACACACACACACACACACACACACACAGACTTCACAAGAGACTCGCGGTGGGGGTGGGGCTGGGATGTTCTAAGAGCCCTCATGGACTGTCCCCATACCGCAGTAAAGCTGCATTTGGACTGTAGTAGAAATCGCCCGGTGATGAGGTTTAGTCTGTAATGAAACACTACCCTGTTCTTCAGAGGCCTGAGGTGACCTCTCTCCCCTCTACCCCTTGACTACAACCACTAGATCCTAAACCTCCAGTAAGCCTTTTGTTTCGGGCCCACTTTAATTAAGTACGATAAATACAGAAACCAGGTCAGCGTCTGTCTCAGGACAGATCAGACTATCATGCCGATGTCTAGTTACTGCTACCTGAGTTTCCTTTATTCGAATAGTATTTTAGCTGCAGGGCATTCACTGATGGCAGGCATGCCTTCACAATGTCTTGATCAGCCTGGCTTCTGCATAAAAAACCCTCCAGTTTTAAAGTCATCTCCACCTTAGTTCTGGTGTGGACCAGGAAAGTATTTACGAGGCCATAACCCTGAGACCATCTCTAGAGCCCCTCTTAGCCCGTGACGTGTTTTCCTTGGCGTGGCCCATATCAGAACCCTGCTATTGTGTTGCTTCGGGTGCAGTTAATGGACTCGCATCTGTAAGTCTTCCATCCAGTTGCTGGATTTTTCTTTTTTTTTGAAGGCATCTTAAATGAGTCATAGGAAACATCTGCTGTACCAAGACCAGGTTGTTTAGGTTGTGCTAACTCTGAACTGCTGAATCATAAGCTCACCTCCTTATGAATCCCACAAACTCGTGACCCCCCTCCCCGATCATGATGTCAAGCCCTTTCCTGCAATAATTCTACTTTTGCCTGTATCCCCAGAGGAAGGCTCCTTTGTTTTGAAGGCTTGTACTTTGCCGACTGGCTTCTTCACCTAGTTATCTTCTAAGATACATAGGGGCAATTTGATAGTACCCACCTGCCCAGATGGGCAAGTTCATTCCCACACTGCTTCCTATATAATGAGGTTATACAGCATGCCTCAGGGAGCGCTCTGAGCTACCCTTTATTGTTCATATTGATCCATAATCAGTTTCTCCTACTAATTTAACAATTTACTAATTTGTCACACATGGCAACCCAGACTATTTCCAAGACTGTCTTGGCGTAATAGACACTCAGTAAATTTTACTGAAAGAGTGAATGCATTAGCATATGGTCTTGGGCGGGAAAGTCGAAGGCTCAGCTCTCTTTCCTGCCACCCCAGTACTGGAAGGCAGGATGGTGAGTAGCAATCGTCAGCTTTATGGGATCAAGATCACCTAGGAGACAAATCTCTGGGCAAATCAGAGGAGAAATTTCTTGATTGGATTAACCGGCCTGTTTAGGTGAACTAAGCTAAAGGTGATGGCACCATCCTGTGGGCTAGGGTTCTGGGTGGAATAAAAAGGGAGAAAGTGGGCTGAGCACAAACATTCATCCCTCACCCCTTCCTGGCTGCAGATGCGGTTCACTTCCTTGTAAGTTTATAGAAATATATACACATTTCATTTTATTACAATCAAGCTAAGATAAAACTGAACAAATCTTCCTGTAACTGACTTATGCACTAGTCCCAGGCACTTAGGGCCACTTCTAGGGAATGTTAAAGAAACCAAATTAGAGCTGGAGAGATTGCTCAGTGGTTAGAGCACTGGCTGCTCTTCCAGAGGCCCGATTGCCAGCACCCCACATGGTGACTCACATTTGTCTCCAACTCCAGTTCCAGGGGACTTGATGCCTTCTTCTGACCTCCATAGGCACCTGGCACACACATGGTGTACTTACATACATGCATGCAAAATTCCCATATGCATGAAATAAAATAAATCTCTTTAATAAAAAAAATCAAAGTCTGCTTTGACCAAAGAGCTTCCACAGTTTCTCAGAGTTTTCAGCTGTCTCAGATGTAACAGAGAATAAAATTTTCTATGTGGAATTCCAGGGCAATTAAAACTCTTAATAATTATCTTTCCCAATGGTTCTGCCTTTATTGGTTGGCAATTAATGATTTGACTTTTGACCAATGTACCAAAAAAAATAATAATACTTTCTCAGACAACTTGGGATAACATACATTTCCTAGCTCTAAGATGCCAGTGGGAATTGACCACGATAGTCACAGATGTAATTTCTGTGTGTGAAATCCACCGGGAACTCCATTCTAGTAAGAACCAAGTGATAGCTGTTTATTCTCTTACTCAGGAAGTGGTCCCATGGCTTCCTTACTGCAGGCCTTCCCACAATGATCTCTTCATCCTACGGTAGACATAGGCCTGGACTGCGGCAGTGACTTTGGTGCCAGGATCTCATGCTGGCTTCCCATGGGCTTCTCCGTCCTTTTGATTTCTGTGAAGTGAATTCCAATGTGACATATAGAGCACGAAAGAGACAGAGTTTATTACAAAGTGAGGTGGTGTGCACCCAAGACCAGAGTGTGTGTGTGTGTGTGTGTGTGTGTGTGTGTGTGGTGCGCGCTAGAGAGAGAGAGAGAGAGAGAGACTCAATGGGCCTCAGAGGAAAACACTCTAACAAGGAAAGGTGAGCAATGGCCAAAGAGACCCCTCAGAGGTAGACATCTCCTTAACAATGTATGTATGTATGTATGTATGGACCACTCAGAGGTAGACATCTCCTTAACAATGTATGTATGTATGGACCACTCAGAAGTAGACATCTCCTTAACAATTTATGCATGTATTTTTGTATGTGTGTATATATGTATGTATGTATTTATGGACATCTGTATATTTATAACGTATGTATGTTAAGACATCTCCTTAGCAATTTCTTTATACATATGGATGGATGCTTTGCCTGCATGTGTGACTGAGCATGATGAGCATGTAGTGCCCGAGGAGGTTGGAAGGGAGGGTTGGCTCCCCTGGAATGGGAGTTACAGTTGCTTGCCAACATGTGGGTACTGAGGATAGAACACATGTCCTCTGCAGCAACAGCAAGGCCCTTAAGTGCTAAGCCGTCTCTCCAGACCCAGAGAAGGATGCTAGATGAGAGATCTTTGTACCACACACATTTTTATGTAGGCGTGTGTGTGTGTGTGTGTGTGTGTGTGTGTGTGTGTATTTGAGCTGGGTCTCATGTAGTCCAGGTTGGCCTCAAACTGACTATGTACCCTAGAATGACCTTCAACTTCTGATCCTTTGGACTCCACCTCCCCAGTAATATGATTACATGAACATGTCCCACTGTATGCGGTACTGAAGATTAAATCCAAGGCTTGCGTGTGCTGGGTAAGATTGATACCAACTGAGCTACACTGGTAGTCCCCACTCGGATTGGCTTTCTTAGGGCAGGGGACAATGCTGTGCCTTTGTTCTTTATCATAAAACCTCTGGTTAGATAGTAATCGTGCGCTGTAGGAAGTTTAGAATGTTACATCTCCACCCAGGTCAGTGGTAGTAACTCACAGCAGGTCTTTGGATCAGGAGTCAGTGTCCTACAGGGACAGGATCTGGTGCTGTAAGCTAATGATTACCAGGCAGGGTCCAAGCTCCCTGACCTCTAAGCCTGCTGTCACCTAACTAGCTACTGGGATCCTCATGGTGACCCCGCTAATCTAACGGCTCATCAGAGGGGTGACAGAAGCCATGACCCTAGGCTACAGAGAGACTCAGCATGTCCCAGATGTCCCCCACATCTCTATGACAACCCCCCCAACTTCATGGCAGCTTTAGTTAGGCTCCTGGGAGTTCTTGGCTTTTAGCTGCAAAACAAATCATTTTATTTCATAAAATATTCTTTTTTCAGTCTCTTTGAAGAATACAAGTCAGGACACATGAAGGCTGGAAGCTGGTTTCTAGAATGTTTAACCTCACAATATAAACCAGCATTATCTAATAGCCCGGATGCAGCCAGCTTAGGCTCAGGGAAAACAATCTACACAAAAGATGAAGCACAACTTTGAATAATTAGCACAGTCTTCAGGACTAATGAAAAGATTATTAAAGTTAAACATTAGTCTACACAAAGCAGAATTTTCTTCTAAAATAGAGTGGAGACATGTCATTGTCCAGGGAAGCATTTATTTTCAAACTAAAGCCAATTAAGATGCTGGGCTGTGGGCCATAACTCCTGCAGAAACCAACATAGACTCTCCGTGGCTCTGACAGCCAGCCCAGGGATGAGGATATGGCAGAAACTGAACTAAGGTTCACATCAGCGCTAATACAGAATAGACTCAATGGAGGTCAGGCTCGCTCTGCACACTGGTGTGGGCCAAGGGAGTGCCTGAGCCCAATCAGCCTGTCTAAGGCTTCAGCAACCCTCTGATTCATACTCAGAATTCAATAGCAAGATGTGTCCACCAACAAAGGGAACCTGGAAATGTGCCAGCCTATTGGGGCTAAAATGATGCCTTCCTCAGCATGGCCCACCAGGCCAAGCGTTTATGGGAATGGCCTGGCAATGGGACTGACACGCAGCTCCTTATCTGGCAAGGAAGAAGGGTGGGCTGGATGATGTTCTTAGACAATTTATCAAATGTACAGAGAGGTTGTTGTGGCATCTTTGGAGATGGCGTGGCTCTCCCATAGCAAAAGTCCCCATGACATCACTAAACACGTAAACTTTTCCTGGTGTGAGAGTAACAAACACCTATTACCTCGGATAGGACATGAGTGATAACTAAGGTACCAGCTGAACCTAAGTCCTGCTTAACAAACCAGTGAGTTCATTGGGCTTGTCACAGAGCATGGGGGAGGAGTTACTTATAGGGTTTTGTGGTGACCCTAAACCATCTGTGTCCCCACACAGTCCTACCCTTCATGGACAATGGCCTCATGGACGCAAGATCACGAAACAGTCCTTTTCGATTAATTTTGCACTAACCAATCTCTCAAGATCAATTGCAGCTGAGAGGTGAGCGAGTGGAATAACAGCTGGAATCTCTCCTCCTTCAACCAGGAAGTGACGGTAGCTCTGTTACCATTACCATAGACCCAGCTATCCCTGTAAAATGCGGCTCAATCAGTTGCCATGGCTACTGGACCAAAGCAATATCTACTCCAAAATGACACGGGATTCTCCCGAGTTATACCTAGAGAAAAGGCCATTCTACGACTGAGATAGAAACCGAGTGGTAAACAGTGTTGGCTCACAGCAAGCTAGAGGCAGGGTTCTGGTGGCCATATCAGTCATGCTAGGCAGTTGATCAGGGACCTCTTAGCTCTCCCATAGTCTCATGCAGTGCTGAAAGAGGCCCTGCACTCCCTCAGCACACCAGAAACTTTGACCCCCATTGAGCAAATAGCAGGAACCTAAAGCTTTTCCTGCTCTGTGGCTTTTCCCTTCAGGCACACCATGACCATCCCATTGCATCACCGAGCAGAGATAACACTGGCCTTGTAGTCATGGCAACAAAATAAGCAGACCAATACAGTGATAGCTAAGTCAAGTTGTCCTGGGATGAGTAACCCTCTCTCTTTAGAATCACTGGTCACTCACCTGGGATTCACCCATTGTTTCCTCCTGCCCCTCAGCTGCATATGGTTGTGGGGTGTGGTCAGACAGAAGGTGGAAGACTGGCTGGAGGAAGAGTTCCATGATGCTGCTTTGGTGGGGTCCTACCCTTGCTGAGGTGGGACTTTTCGGTGCTGCTGCTGTGTTTGGGTCACCCCTGCAAGGAACCCAAGGTACTCATTAGCTCATCGCAGTGGACTTGGGTAGAATCTCTCCTTTGGTTTGGAATTAGCTTCTTGCCACGGGAATGTAGATATCTGTTCCTATCTCCCCAGAAAAAGGAACAGAACACCTCACAGTGGCGAGGGACTGAGGTACAAAGGTAGTTCTGTGGTAGATAGAAAAACAAGACCAAAAAAAGGGGAGGGGAGCAGCAAGGGATGGGTATGTGTGTCACCTCTTCCTCCCTGAGCCTTCTTGCCTGAGAGCATCACTCACTGAGCTCAGGTTAGGGCTCAAGGCCATGGAGCTATTTGTCACACAGCACAGTATAAATTTTGTGTCACATAAAGAACTGCAGACGGTTTTCTTTAAGTGACTTTTCAGAGTAAGAAAATGAGGGTGGTATCAACAGAGATGAGTCACCTGAAACAGGGCGCTATCTACACAAACACCCTTGTGTTAGGAATACAATGGTAAGCCTGTATAGAAGCAGTAAGGTAAAATACCCAGGAAAACACACACAGAGAGGCATAGCATGGTTATAGGTGCCTACCATGCCTCTTCTGTCCACCAAATCCATGTTGCTTTGCCTGGAGCCCAGCTCTGCAAACCACAGCTCATTGGAAGACAGAGAAGCCATGGCTGCTGGGGTAAAACCACTCAACTTAACCACTCTGTGCTCCTGGACTAGAATCAGGCCTGTCCTAAGCCTGCAATGAGGAAAGTCTTTGGGTTGGGGCCAAACAACAGGGATCCAACCTAAAGAGTTTATGAGCACAGCTGTCTCCTTATCTAACTGGGCAGCTTGGAGAGTTACTGACTCACAGGAGAGCAGAGTCACTTCCATGCCTGGATTTGACTTGAGGTTGTGGTTCCCACCCTTTCCATGAAAGCCTGGCTTGAAATCAGAGGCCCCAGGCTTAGCTCGTAGCAGTTCTTATGTTTGGGTATCTCATGGGCTTGGCCCATGTAGGATGGGGTTGCTGAACCAGAGCAGGTTTTCCTAGCCGTGCCCCTCCATGTGTATGTGTGTGTGTGTGTGTGCATGCGTGCATGTGTGAGCATGTGAGTGGAGCCCAGCAGTGTCTTCTACAGTGTCTTTCCACCTTGTTTATTGAGACAGGGTCTCTTACTGAACCTGAAGCTCATCAATTCAGCTTGACTGACTGGCTAGGGACCTGTCTGTTTCTGTCTCTTACCCCCCAGAACTTGCAGGTGTGTACTGCCTTGCCCAGATTTTCACACGAGTCCGTGGATCAAACTCAGGACTTCCACACTTGCACAGCAAGCGTTTTACCCACTGAGTCACTTCCCCGGCTGGCTTGACTTTCTCTTGAAGAAAAGCCATTAAGGACTTCCTTCTCGTGAAATCCAATGGCCCTGCTTATTTTTCATGGGGCTGCCTCTGTCACCCACCCCAGGACAAGGACACTCTTCTTTCCTAGCATTCATCTTTCTGTTCCCTTCAGCAGCAAATCCAGTCTTTCCCAGAGCCTAAGTGGCAGTGTCCCCAGTAAGCAGCCAGAGGGAAGCCACCTACCCACGGTCCAAACTCCTCATCATGCTGACGGCACCCAGACTTTGGTCTCTAGCTCTGATCCTTTGGCTTGTTTCCATCCATCTCAGAATTCCCAAGTGCAAAATGGCTGACTCCATGTCTGGGGTTCACGCAGTTCTAAGCACTAAACATATAGGGTCACAGGAAGTCTGCCATACAAACTGAGTGTGTCAGCTGCCTGGGAAGAACTATTGTCTTGTCTTCCACCCTCCCCTCCTCTCCTCTCCTCTCCTC
>LOJH01003587.1:12753-38582 GCA_001685095.1 Ellobius talpinus | reverse complement strand
TTCCTTCCTTCCTTCCTTCCTTCCTTCCTTCCTCCCTTCCTTCCTCTTCTCTGTTTCCTTAACCCCAGACTTCTCATATCCCAGTGTTAAAACGTCAGGATACAAACTAACGCTTTCACAGAAAATATTTCACACTACAGCACAGCATTCTTTAGGACAAGTTTTCGTTGGGGACATGTACAGCAGTGTCCAAAGAAGTTGTGTCTTATTGCATGTTCCATTATGGGGTCAAACCCCACAGCCAGCTCTGACTACATGCATGATCAGTTGACTTCAAGATGATCTATTCTAGACCAAACTAAGCTTTGGGGATTTGAATTGATGTTGGGTTTTTTTGTTCAAACAAGAGAGTAGATAAGAGTATGTTTAAAACATACTCCATAATGGCTCTTGAGGACCACTCAGGCGTGTTTTAGGTTGAGAGATAGTTGTGATATAAAGCATCAGTTATTCACTGCTTCTTGTTTTAAAGATTTACTTATTTTATTCATATTGGTGTATAGCATGAATAAGAAGAACCCAAGGGGAAAAATTGGGGTTCAATCTGAAGGTCAGAAAAGCAAAACAGACAGCCACTGGCTCTTAATCTCTGCCTCAGCCCGACATGGTGGTCCTGCCTGCAGGAATCTCAGAATGAGACTGTGCCTGAGAGCTGTCCCCTCCTGTCTTATATTCATCTCTAGTTCTGGTATTAAAGGCATGCACCACCTGATTTTTATGGCAAATTAGTGCAGCTACTGGGATTAAGGGCGTATGTCATCACTGCCCAGTCTTTAAGGCTGACCAGCGGGGCTGTTTTACTCTTTGATCTTCAGGCAAGTTTTACTTAATAAAATACAAATGAAATATTGCTACATTGGTGTTTTTGCCTGCATGCATGTCTGTGCAGTGCCCAGGGAGTCTATAAGAAGGAATCAGAGTCCCCTGACTGGAGTTACAGATGTTGCTAGCTGCTACTTGGGTGCTAGAAACTAAACCTGAATCCTCTGGAAGAGCCAACAGTGTTCTTCACCACAGTCTTCTCTCCAGCAGACTCATGATTTAAAAAACATTTGACATTGACTTTTTAATTTCCCATTAAAGTCCCCAATCATCCATTTATAGTTTTCTGTAAAATGATCTCTGATCCTGAAATAGCAATCCCATGTTATTGTGATAGAGAATGCATTTATGAACATGTGAGGTGAAGTATCTCCAGTTTATTCCACATTGCTGAGGAAAAGGAATTTCTCTTTAGTGCAGCAGTGCATTCTCTGCTTGTTTCAAACATGCCTAGGATGAAGGAGCACAGAGCAGGACTTCCTCAGAGTGCAGTCATCTCATTTAGTTGTCTTAGGTTGCACAGGTCTGCCGCAGTATCCATGCAGATGAAGGCTTAGGGACTTCAGCTGCAGACCTATGTTTGTGTTTGTGTTTTCCTCTCTCATTCGATTTATGAGGATGAATTATGCAGATAGGCGGGGGATTTTCTCTTTCCTTGGAAATTGGATATTCCTGTGTCACAGTGCTCCATGAAGTGTTCTGAGGAAGCCTCCATATTAGATTTCACATTTAGTACACATGCTGGCACAATGAAATGGATGAATCCAACCCATATTAATCGTTGGTGTGTTGTAATCTTAAAATTACACACTAGGCATACATTTGAGGAGACAAAGAAGGTATTTCTGTTGAAGGCAGAACAGTATTTGGGTTGCCCTTCAGTGCCTGGGAGATGATTCTGATGAGCTAGTATCCTACCTAAGAACTTGCTTACTTCATTGTATGCAATATAGTCAGTGGGTGAAGTTACTGTGGTCTCCGCTTTGTGAATGAAGAATCTGAAGCTCGGAAATGAGGGCTTTGTCTTGGTCTAGAGAGTTGAGACTAGAACACAGGAAGAGATTTTCCCAGCAGCATCTCCTGAATGCTCAGTTTGAAACTGTGCCAGCATCTGGTAGTAGAGTGAATACATTAAGTATGCCTTGGGGAGCCACATCTATCAATGACACAGTGCCCAAGAATACTGGTGGTGGCCTTTGCATTGAGGCTTGGTGCCAGAATTTTCAGGGCCTCTCCTTGAGAGTTTTCCAATTTTTTTTTGTGTGTATTTTTTTGTGTATGTATGTTTAAATGTTGGTATGTGTATGTGTAAATGCATGTGAGTGTGTGTGTGTGTGTCTGTGTCTGTGTGTGTGTGTGTGTGTGTGTGTGTGTGTAGACTAGGGGCTGACATTGAGTGTCTTCCCTCATTGCTCTCTCCTTTTCTTTTTAAGGCAGGGTCAATAAACAAGCCTGGAGCTCATGAATTCCATTATCTTGACTAGCCAATGAGTTTCATGAGTGTGCCCATCTCCTCCTCATCAGCACTTAGATTACAGGCTCAAGATACCACAGCAGGCTTCTTACATGGGTGTTTATGATCTGAGCTCAGGCCTTTGAATATTTAACCAGTTGATCCATTTCCTCATCCCTATATGTATGTTTCTGATATAAATGTTGTGAGAATTTGTAATATTTCTGTGATCTGATTTTGAAATATAGGGTTTTACAGAATAGGGTCATATGGTGAGAAAGCAGAACGCCATTGTATGTGCTAATGGGCAGAATTACAGATGAAAATGCTTTTCACATGGTTAATTATAAACCACAAACATGCACACAGGAACAAGCCGTTACAGACGTGAGGAAATGGGCCGCGAGAGCAGTCAGTCTGCGTCCTTCATCCTCTCTTGCCTTGCTTTGTGGAGGTGATCATTCACCTCAGCAGGGACAGCTAAGTCCCATTGTAGTCCTGCTGCACTTTGCCTGGCTTGTTTCCCTCATGGTTGGTTTGTTGGTGCTCTACGCAGTGAGCCTGTGACCTTCTCTGCCAGATGATTGGCATGTGTGACTGTGGGAGTTTTACTGGCTTCATAATTATTCTATGTGTGGTGTCATCTTAGTTTATGTCTTTGTATATACTTATTTTATGCTCTTTAAAAGGCAATAAAGGTTCCCCATAGTAGAGACGGTCTTAGGGAAGAATAAAGAGCTCATTGTCTTGGCTTGCTCCCTGAAAAGATGACACACGCCCACTCTGCCAGATTCAGTAAGGACTAACATGAGAAGAGCTGTGTCTACCTTGGAAGCCCAGCAGGCAAGGGAGGGGTTACATACAGTCTTGTGGATATGGTGAAGGGAGAGCAGGCCACTAGGAGGTAGAGATTTGGAGAAAACTCAGGAGAGAGCGTCTTCTGATTCTAATATTGTGATGGTTAATCTTGTCAACTTGATAGGAATCTAAAGTCAACTGGGAGACAGGTCCACAGAGTGTCTATGAAGGCCATTCCAGGAAGGCTTAAGTGAGAAAGGAAGAGCTAGCTTGAATGGAGGGCACCATCCCATGACCCAGACTCCTTGACTGAATAGAAAGGAGAAAGTAAGCTAAGCGCTAGCATTCATTGCTCTCCACTTCCTGTCTCAGGACATGGTGTGACCTGCTGCCTCACACTCCCATTGTCTTGCCTTCCCTACTGTGGTGAATTGGGAGTCAAGTAACATTCCTTAAGCTGATTTTTCTCGGTTTTGTCTCACAGCAAGAAGTCACATGACTCATGCTGATATACAAAATGATTATACGGAGATGGTAATGAAGACGAATTTGACAGACGCCCAAATGTTCTGAGAAACAGAAAAGGGAAAAACCAGTTCCGACAAAATGAAGAAGATGAAGTCCAAAAACAAAGGCTGAGCCGGGGAGCTCGTGGTGAGGAAGCGACCCAGAGTGGGGTCAAGGCTCGAGAACCCTTCTGGTAACTAGCAGAAAACAGCAGGGTAGAAATGGCTGGGATCTCATGTGTGTTGAGGAGCCTGGTTGGAACCAAGCAGCTGCGCTGTGTGTGTGTGTGTGTGTGTGTGTGTGTGTTGGGGGTGTGACAGATTAAGATGTCCTCCAGGTGGGACTAACAACACAGTACTTTGGAAAGAAACCCCAGAACAGCCAGAAGACAGAACGAGGTAACAGGTAGACAGGCAGGAATCCTTGATTTATGACGGCAGTGTGCCACCATGCTGTGCCCAGGGATGTTGCCCTCCATTTCTGAGCTGCTCCCTCCTTTACAACATGGACTTTGGTCATCTTGATGTCTTGCTGACCCCAGTGTGCAGTTTTTTCCAAACTGCTTCTCATTTTTCTGTAAGAGTCTCACTCGTGTTGGGATGTTTTCTTAAATGCAAGCGCATATTTTTAGTTGAATTTAATACTTTAGCTTTGTGCAGTTACCCTATAATGAAATTTCAGCAGATTGCCATAGATAGAGGCATTTCATTTTCACCTTTACATAAGACTCAGAAGGAAGTCAACATGAGGACAGCTCATCCCTATAATCTCAGCACTCAGAAGGCTAAGGATAGAGGGTTGCCGTGAGTTCAAGGATAGCATAGGCCTCACTGTGAGATATCACATCAGAAATTCCCCAAAATAATAATAAATAAATAGAACGTAGAAGAAACCAGTGCAACATTTGATCCATGTGGTTTCTTCTCTGACACTTTTCTTGAAAACACTGAGTTTGCATAGCTAGGAGGCCCTGCATCTGCCATCTGTGCCTCTGGAGACTGGTGGCTGTCCTCTGCTGGGACTATTGATGTGGAAGATTTCTAAAGAGGAGCCTCGTCTTCAGATGTTGCTTCAACCCTCTGTGTCAGGAGGCCTCCTGGGATCAGTCATGCAGGGACCTCTCCCCTGCTTATGAAGCCTTCTGTCCTGGCTCACCCATGCTATGCAGGCCTGGATGGAATTTCTGGAGAGTTCTCACAAAGATGGGGATAGCCCATAGGAAATGAAGGCAGAGGCAGTCATAGACTATAGATGGGAGTAAGAAAATGGCTGTCAGGGGTGGGTGACAACAAGGGAAACAGGAGTCTGTCCAAGAAGCCAGTGAGCAGAGGGTTGCCAGGACCACGCTTGGGTGAGCTAGTGTGGAGTCCGTGCTGGAAGGAAAGATTTCGGTCCAGTGAGAGCCACACCTTTCTACTAACAGCTAGCAAAACATTTGGCTTTCTCCTTTGTACCCAGCCTAGAAGAATTTCTAAATTCCCTACAAAATATTCTTATGAGAGAGAATTTAATGGTCTAATAGAGCACCAAAGGAACTTCTGCCACTTACAGGTACCACTGCCAGCATCACGCTCCAGGCTCTATTACTCATTTTTCAGCTCAGATTGTTTACACATCGGTCAGCAGAACATTATTTCTCATGGTACTTAACACACACGCACATGCTTTCCTCCTTTGTTCTTGATGTCCTTCTGTGTGTGCTCAGTGTACATTCATGCATTCATGTGCATGCAGAGGATAGAGGTTGATACTGTCTGTCTTCTTCGACTCCACTTTATTTTTTAAAAAGGTCTCTTACTGAACCTGGTATTCTTCTGTTTGGCTAGATGGACAGCAAACTCAAAAGATGCCCCCATGTCAACCTACCTCCCCAGTGCTGGGACTACAGGCACATATTCCTGTGCCTGGCATTTTGACTGGGGTTCAAGGTATCAAACTCATTATGAAATAGGGCATATGCTGGCACAGCAGACACTTTACCTACCGAGCCATTTCCCAAGTCCCCTGCACCTTTAGTGTTTTAAAATATCTCCAACAGAGCTCATCACACAATGGTATTTTAAGCTGTAGGTAAAGTGTCTTTTCTGGCAGGATTCTAGTGGTGGGAAACAGTCACCATGCCCTGTGTGGTCTTGGGGAGGAATTCTTATTGCCTTTGAAAGACACCCTATCACCTGATCACTGTGAGACTAAACAGGCTCCTATGCAATCAAAGTCAATTAAGATGATTGATCTGTGCAACAAGGAAGTAACTAAACATCAAGAACAACTTGACTTGGGCTTAAGTTTAGATTTTGCAAATGTGAGTGGGCCAATAGAAACTCTACTGCAAAAATCAAACAGGAGGAGTAAGTCAGCCCCAGGACGTCTGTGGCATCCATTGCTAAGCAGTACAAGCGATTGGGACAGCAAGTAAGTGAAATTGACGGTCTTAACAACAGAATCGAAGCCTGTAGAGGACAACAAATCAAAGTCCAATGCCGGGCTGAAACTCCATACCTCAGACACCAAGGACCTTTGTCGTCAGGGGACAGAAAACAACAGCAGCAAAGAAGCCGGACGCCACCTCAGAACGTCATCTTCCCGCAGTAGACTGTTGTGTTCTCGTTGGGTTATTACACACGTTAGGGAAAGAATTCTCTGAAGCTGAAGCTGTGTAATAATGTGTGGACAACAGTCAAGACCGGGGGTTTCATACTGATGGTGAGCCAAGCTGAGAGGTGGCTATCCTCCTTGTGCCTTGAGTAAGGAAGCTTTTTCTACTTCTCACTTACCTTTAAGGAATAGGGAAGATAAAGAGTTTATCTTTTCCCATTCCTTCCATTGTACCTTAGAGGTATGACGTATGTGTGTGTGTGCGTGTGTGTGTGTGTGTGTGTGTGTGCGTGCACGTATGCTTCCTGTATATATCTAAGTGTGCTCCAGAAGCTAGTATCCATTGACATATCTTTCTCAAGTGTTCTCCACTATTCTTTGAGACAGGGCATCTCAAGAATCCTAAACTTGCTCATTCAGCTAGACTGGCTGGCTAGTGACTCTCAGAGATGTGCCTGCACACCTACCCCCAGCCCTGAGGTTACACCCATTGCAGGATCCAAACTTAGGTCTTTCTGCTTGAGCAGCAAGTGTGTTACCCAGTGAGTTATCTCCAAGCACCCACGATGCTTATGCTTCTATTTTCCCAAGCTTATCGAGAGTTGGCGTCAATCCTCAGCTGAGATTGGACTTGGACTTCTGTGCGAAGCACTGTGAGTGGAGCCTGTGTTCTCCTTGATGCATGCCCTGGGGTAGAGAAAGAAGAGAACTGGGGGAGACTCACTAAACAAAATGGACAGGGCTCTTGGACTGAGATATCTATGTCCCACTGAGATTGCACCTCTAGCGGAAGGAATAGGCCCACAGCACAGGGTGCTCTGGAGAAGCTGAGGCAAGTGGTCAGCCATCTTCTCAGACCTCAGGTAGATAGGATGCCAGGACATCAGTTATAGAGCATATCTGAAGGGCTTGGGAACAGTCAGGATGAGAGTCCCAAGCAACGTGGGAAGGAACCTGTCTCCTCAGCAGAGCCATGGAATTAGGTTGCGAGGTAAGTTTCATGCAATGCAGTCTCCAGTATGATTCCCAGTGATGGTGAACGGGGAGCTGCATGGCTCTAGATTTTATTCGATAGGAGTGCCACTTAGGAGGAGCAGAGAAGAAGAAGCAAAGCAGGCGTAGGTGCAGGAAAGCACTCAGCAGTGAGCATGAGTGACTTCCCAAGGAAAGGCTCCTGGTTACCTGGACACAGGGTTGTCTCCAGGCTTGGATACTAGAGGGACTTCTCCAGGGTGGCAGGTACTTGGGCCAGTCCCTCCCTCTGCCTCCCTCCTTTCCCCTCTTTACCTCCTTCCTCCTCTTTCCTTTCTTCTCATTGTTCACATACAATCCTCCCACGGCGTCTCGTTCTAACACAACACCTGGGAACAGAGGGCGTTCCTTCTACTACATCTCCACAGCATCAGGGGATCTTGTGAGCACCAACCATTCACATATACTTTTAGACTAGTATAGTCTCACGGAAGTGGCAGGAAGTAAAATGACTCAAGCAATATTATCCTGGTTCATAGAAGAAAAAAAACCACTTAGAGACAGGGCAGGCTATCAGTGGGCTTGGAGGAAGGAGGTTGGTTTGGGGACATCGAATTCTGGTTCTCATGTACTGGTTATTGCCAAATTTTCCACTCTTGACCCTGTGTGACGCCCTAGCTCTTCTCACTCTCTGGAGGCTCGGGAGGGCTGTGCTGGAAGTCCTTCGTTACTCAAAGCCTCTTCATTAGGGGCTAAAGCTTGGAAGCACCAGTGCTGCTGGGTTGTACTGTAGCACGGGCTGCAAGATGCAAACCCATCCCTGATCCGATGAATCCAGAGAGTTCAAAAAGGTCAAATGTTTAATTGAAATGGAATATTTAAGCTAAGTTGCTCATGCACTACTTCAATATTATTGAAGTCCTAATAAATACATTAAAAGACGGTTAGCACAAGTGCTTCCTGCTGAAGAACGATCCCGTGAAGGGCGTCATTAGCCCACTCTGTAATATACGGGGAATGTTGTTTCAACCTAATTAAATGCCGTGCATTTTTGATGGCGCTTAACAATATGTGGTTAATTACTATATGCAGGGTTTGTTCTATAGCATTAATTATGATGAACTCATTGGCTTTCGGAAGGATGAGGATGCAGTGATTTGGGGGGTACATACAGTGCATTCCACGGTTTGTTCAAATGAAAATTTTAATGAATAAACTTCAGAGCTTTCGATGAGAATTGAAGAGTGTTTTTTTCCTTCAAATATGTTCTAAAACTGAGTGAGAAAGTACCAATTATGGAAGAATTGTGGTAGGTTAGATATCTTTATAGAACTGGCATAAAAAATTGTGGTTGTGTAAATCATTGTGAGAAATTCAAAGGTGAACTGATTCAGGGGCTAGGTTGCTGGGAGGAGTTTCTGACCCTCAAAATGAGGCTCCAAAAAGTCTGTATTATTTTAAGAAGGCGCAAATGAAGGAAAGCCCAGCATGGGTAGGGGAGGATGGACTTTATGCCCGGCATGTAGCAAACTGGCAGTCACTGGGTCCTGTGTCTAACTGATCTGGACCCTCCCTCTGTCTCTTACTTTCTCTGGGAAGGTCTTCCGGCCTCTCCCTGTTTGTGTTTCCATCTTTCAGAAGGGGATTAATTGCATGATTGACTTCTGAGAGGGTGACAGAGTCTACAGGGTAAAGTTCTTGGTGAATTGTGGACGAAGGGGTTTTCAGGAACCATATGGTCACTTGGACACTACCAGGGCCCCGTGCAGGCCTGTAGCTCATTTTTCTGGCACCTCACTGCTGGGAGTGCTATATAGCCCCTGTACCCCACTTTCAGAGTCTCCCCTAAGAGGTCTGTGTAGCATTTGTACGCTGCTGCCTTCAAATTGCTTACAGGGAAGAATTCCCCCTGGGGTCCCATGATGCCATACAAGTTCTATTGCTGCATGTGCCATTGTTTTCATTTCTGGTGACATTCCCACACTGAGGGAAGGAGGTAGACCACCTGTCCAGTGGTGTAGGGGCATGCTGTGGGCTCTTCCTGAGTCTTTCATGTGAGGCAACAGCTCGGGTCAACAGTGATACATGGCTTACTGGGCATCAGTGCCCACCAGCCAGACACTCGGGAAGCTGTGTGCACTGAGCTTTTAATAATAAGTACCAGGATTGGGGTTTTATCATGTCTAATAATTTGCTGCTTGTAAAATCCAGGTTACCTATGAATTGCTATAGTAATAGTTATTTATATAATAACTATTGTAATAGTTAACTTAGACCCATCCCCTCTAGTGTTAATTACCAGTGTGAAAACTAATTTAGACTAGTGTATTAGTCTTCCAAAGCACCCCAGCAGAGCAAAAACATCTTTGGAAAATATCAGATGGAACGTGAACACATGGAACAAGGGCACCTTGCTTTTGTCTGTGTCAGCTGCATCCATGTTGGCTGACTGGCCGTAAAATGAAATTTTTTTCTGAGATACTTGATCACAGGTGAAATGACGATAAAGAGCGTGGATCTGTAGTAGAGCTCTATGATGACAGCTAAGAGCATGTTTTTTCAACATTTTGCAATCTTTGTGTGTGTGTGTTATGTGTGTACCTGGGTGTACGTTTGCCTGTGAGAGGGCAGGTGTGTGTGCATATGGATGCCAGTCCTCACCTTGCTCCTCATCTGAGAAAGGTCTCTTGTTCACTGCTCCATCCACCAGGTTAGCTGGCTTGTGAGTGTCGGAAGAGTCTCTCGTCTTTGCCTCCCATCTCGTTGATGAAAATGCTGGGCTTGCAGGCATGCACTACCATGTCTGCTCTGGGGGTCTCAACTCAGGTTGCCATGCTGGTGGAGCAAGCGTTCCTTACTCCACGTCTTTCCAGCCCCTTTCTACTCTATGGGAAAACTATATCAGTTAACACCCCTGAGAGGGGGTGGCCTGAGATGTCAATTAAGATGAAGCTGCAAGCACAGTTGAGGTTTGACCCCCCCAGATCTGAGTGCAGTCCAGTGGTAGCTCCCTCCATGGGAGAGGACACCATCCCCAGTGCTTGCCCTATGTCAGAACGGTGCAGACATTGAACTTGGTGGCTATCATTATGTGTGGGCAAAGGAGACTTAAACAAAGCTCTCTGATACACAGTTTCCTAAATTTTACCTTTACAAATCATAGGTGATCTTGTACTACATATTCATTTTGGTTTTCCTTTTATGCTTTAAAATAGTAAATCACGATTCAATAATTCTTGGTGGACTTGGGGGCTTGCCCTTGTATGTAAGACTATAGCAGACAGCATGGGATATTTCCTTTTAAGCACTGACATTTTATTACTCTATACAAGGTGCCAGTGGCCCATAAATAGTATAGCTTGTGGCTCCTCAGCAGAAGCATAAGAGCGTCATGTAGACATGTGACTTTCTACCAATGGTGACGGCAGAAGATCCCATGATGACTGCTGCTTATGTCTAGGGTATGGATGAGAGAGACTTAGATGGCCTTGAATGGCAGGGTAAGCTGTGGATATACATCCTAGCCAGGTCCCCATGAGCAAATGTCCAAGAACACTCCAGGCAGGTATCCCAGGTCTGTTCCCCAGGGAGTGGAATTCTGGTACCCTGTAGCTTGTGCCCAACCCCAGTCACTTGACCCCCTTGGGAACCCTGAGGCTTATCTGGGGATATCCAGCCCCGTTATTATTATACTGCTTGCCACAAAGTGGTGAAATACCAAAATCAAAACATAGAAATCAGACCCAATCTACAGAACAAATCCTTCAATCAAGTCTCAGAGAACGTCTTAGAAAAGGAGGGGGGATCATGGCAAGAGTCAGAAGATCAGGAAGCCAAGAGATCCTTTCTCCTGGAAAGGACAATGAAGCTATACTCTTATCATAGCTCAACAATACGACTGCCTAAACAAGACAGGGATGGTGACAATGCCTACTGACATGTTATGGTGGACAGGGAAATCACGTGGGGTTCTGTTCCTAGACAAAGAACTACAGACAACTGAGGACTCCTGAAAGGAGACTGAGCTGTCCCCAGAGATGATCCACCTAAGTGGCTATCCAATTTCAAGTGGTCAGCCCTGAAATCATATCCATGCAAGCAACATGAACTCAGCAGGTTGTTGTATTTATATATTTATGCCTTCATACATATGTAACAACAGTTAAAGGAAAAGAAGCCATGCATTGGAGAGGTGATAGGGGAGTACATGAAAGGGACCAGAGGGAGGAAAAGCAACGAGAGAGATGATGTAATTACATTTTAATTTTAAAATTAAAAAATATCTTAAAGAAATAAAAATCCTCTTTATGAAAAATTATTTTGTTATATATTTGGGTTAGCAACAAAATATATGTTTTCATTTTGTGTACATGTGTATGTATATATGTATGAGGGTATATGCCTGTGCAGACATGCACATACATGTAGAAGCCCCGGATCAACCTCTGTTTGTCCTCATGAACTATCTACCTTGTTTTTTGAGACAGGGTCTCTCACTGGTACTTGGGGTTCTTGCTAAGCAATTTAGGAAGACTGGCTGGCAAGCCCCAGGAAGCCACCTGTCCTTGCTTCCCAGTGTTGAGATGTTGGACGTATGTCTCTACCTTCAGCATTCTGTGTGGGTCCTGAAAATTGAACACTGATCCTCAGGCTCAAATTACAAACACTTTACTGACTGAGTGATCTCTGCATCCACACCCCCAAATATTTTCTTGCTCAGGAGCAGGGCATTATTTCTTATCACAAAAGGATCCCCACGTGCTTTGAATATCCTTTTTAATCACCAGAAGAAAAAAAACAAATAGCATGGCTTTCTTTTATCTGATGGCACAACAGAAATGAAAAGGAAAATTTTCCTCTATGATAGAAGACTGTGTGTCCGCCAATTCTCTAAGGGACTTGCAGGTTATTTCCACAGTTTCTTAACTTCCACACATGGAAAATAGTTTCCTGGGTGCCCTTTCCCCCTCTTCTCGTATGCACCTGTTTATAGAGACACGCACAGCTCCATCTACAATTGCGATCATTAGTATCTGGGGCGTCATCAATATCCCTTCAGATGCGATTTGATGCATCCTATAGGCATCGAGGACAGTTGCATAGTCCTGCTTCCACAGTGGGTAAATGTATTACAATAAATTTGCTTTCTCTGGGCCGTGGAATTGGAAACCTTTAAGATGGCGAGTAAGAAAGCTGATACCACTGCTTATCTATCCAAAAGCTAGAGGTGTTAGGAAGCCCAGTAATTGAAAAATGGATAGTGTTGATATTTGAACCTTTTTATATAACCTTTGAGGTGTAAGCCTTTGGGGAATAAATTGCTTTTTGTAACAAGAGCAACGTCAGATCCCATGTTTAGAAACCCAGCACTTAATTCATTTTCCAACGGAGAAACTCATGTTGTCTTGTTGGGGAAAAACATTGCAAAATGGATTAAGTTTCACCCTGGAGAGATGATAACCCAATATAAAAAACCACAGGCCGAGCTTTATTAGTTACTGAACAAATATTGCCAAGGAGGACAGGCGACCTTCCGTGGTGATTGATCTAGGATAAGTCACCAACAACATTGCCTTCTGAGAATAACTTTGGGGCATTTTGGGATCCCGAGTCTCTTCTTATTTAAGGGATGTGACGGAACTCTGAATGGAAGTGCACATTGTTTAACGGTCAGGAGTGGAGCCCACAGCCCGGGCAGCTTGTTGCTCCTGTCCCAGGTGGGCCAACTGTCTGTGTCTGTTGACCTGCTCAGAGCAGCTAGGTTGGGGATTCAGCTGAAAATGGACACCTGACCCCACGCTCAGGTTCAGAGAAGCCAGCCTGGGCTCTGCGTCTCAGCAGTTCTGTAATAATGAATAATTTACTCAGCGTGACACTGGGTACCCGGGCTGTCACAAGATCTGGCGTATATTGTAACTCAGAACAAGGAAGGGCTGGGGACAGTGGTGATTGTGTTGTTATGTCTTCATTTCACTGAAATGTGGATCTGTTTAAGGAGAAAAAAAATCAGTGAAAGGCGGTGTTTGTTATGATGGAAATGAAGTATGATTTAAAAGAATAGTCAGTGAACTCACATATGCCTTAATTCTCATTGGTTGGATGTTTCTCTCACAGGAAGAATAGTTTTATTGTTGCCATTTTCTTCCAATTAAAATTCTGATAAAATTGCAAGCTATGGGGCTTGGGAAGATGGCTCAGTTGGTTAGGTGCCAGTCATGCAACCATATGGACCTGTGTTTTGATCCTCAGTCTCCTGGTAAAAGTCCAGGCAATTTGGTGAGAACCCTGGTACTGGGTTCTGAGGGGTGGAAACAATTGGATCTTTATAGCTCTTTGGCCAGCTTATCTATTCTAGTTGATGAGCTAGGTTCAGTGAGAACCAGAAAGTGAAGATGAGGCATGAGAGCAATGTCTGGCCTGAGCACACAGGTGCACACGGGAGCATATGTGTATGCACGCACCAGTACTAATAGGTACACACACACACACACACACACACACACACACACTTGCAAATCACCTGTGGAGGCCCCCATGCTCCTCAGCTGTAGTTATGTAGCGCCACTGTACACGGATGGGTACTATGTGGTCTTCCTTGCAGTCCTGGCTCTTTAAGGAGGATGTGACCCCATGGAGGAGTCTGTGTAGCATTCCTAGCAGGAGGACTTTATAAAGGTGACCTTCCCATCCTTAAGTCTTCTTTCTGAGACCTTTGCCCCATCTGCTCTCAGGACAGACTGACTGTCATGGGTCCACGCACACCAAGGAAGGCGAACAGGGAAAGTAAGAGGCACGAGCAGGGCAGGACCAACCACGGGCGTGCTTTCCCTCTTGTTCTGGAATGCAGCAGAGCTGCTTGGAGACCCCTTGGGACACCTTTCCTGGCTGGTTCCTAGGCTAGCGTGGGAAGATTTCTGCCTACTATGTCACTGAAGGCACATGGAGCCTCTTCCCTCACCCTTTGTGTGTACATGTGTGTGCATATGTAAAGGAGTTAATGTCAGCAGTGTGGCCGGTGTACTTACTGTACTCTCTGAAGCATGGGTAGATAGTTTTCAGATAAAATAATAAGGGATAAAGCCATCTCTTGCCTGATTACCAACTAAAAATATGAATCCCTATTGAGTATTGATTGCTAGAGGGCCAAGCTCTGTTAGGTTTTACAAACAGGCTATTAATCTTAGAGTATTTGTATATGTACAGAAATATTTTCAAGGGTACTGATAGTTCCTCTGATATTAACATTTTACATGAGTGGAACACAATTGCCAGGTTATTCCTTAAGTGCATGATGTAATCCAAATTCCCTCACTCCTGTATAAAGTCCTTCTCTCCCTGGGACTCCTCCTAGGACACCACCTTGCCTTTAGTTGGCTCCAGGGATGTCACTGAATGCTGCAGTTTCTCTGACTTTGCTTGTTTGGATGGTCCTCACAATTCTAAGCAGTTTGTCTCTTTATCTGTCCCTTTGGGTTTACCTGATGTTTTTGTTTTTGTTTTGTCTTGTATGTGTGTATGGGGGATGGGTAGAATAGGCTTATGGATTTGAGAAAGAAGACCTCAGAGTGAGGCACATAGGTCTTCTGTGATATCGATATGGTTGATCAATGCTGAAGGTGACTTTGATACCTGGTAGGTGGAGCCTCAGTCTTTCCAATCCATTTGCTGCCTTTTGGAAGACAGACATTTATTACTATACACTGCCTACTGACAACAGAGCACTGGACACAGAGGGGACTGATCTCATATTCATTTATCTGTTTTCAGTTGGTATAGTCATTTGGGTCTAATCTCAATAGCTTATTTTCATTCCTCTGGCTGTTTCAGCTCTTTCAAGTCGCCCTTGGGTGGCAGCTTGCACCCTTGACACACCTCCATCAGCACGCATCTGTTTCTGGTCATCTCCCTGCATTCCTGGAGACCTTTCTGGACTCTAGTTTCATCTATTCCTCTATCGTTTTCCTTCCAAGGACTGGCTCCTTTATTGGAGAAGCTAGGAGAAACAAGTCCTGGCTGCCACAAGAGCACCTGAATGTTTTATGTGTATGTGTGTGTGTGTGCACGTGCGTGTGCACGCGCGTGTGCACATATGTGGCAGCCACAGGATAGTCCTAGTTATCATTCTCAGGAATGCCATTCACCTCCTTTGAGATGGGGTCTTTCTCTCACTGGTCTAGTGAGACCAACTAGTCACCAGTCAGACTAGGCTGGCTAGCCAGTGAACAGCAGTGAGCTTCCTATCTCTATTTCCTTGGTGCTGGGCTTAAAAATATATACACAGCAATGCCTGGCTTTATATGCGTGTTCTGGGAATCGAACTCAGGTCCTCACACTTGCAAGACAAACCCTTTGCTGACCTATGTCCTATGTCCATTATCATCCTATGTCTATTAATTGAATTTTAATGGAGAAGAGGAACACATGAAAGGACTGGCAGGATAGTGGTGGAATTCGGCTTTGAGTTTACTTCTGCTTCAGTGCCCTACAAATCAAAGGAGTGTGAGCTCTTCTGTATGTTTGCTTCATCATCTACAATGAGAATGACAGTGTCCTGGGCTCAGAAGGCGACTGCCGGATCAGTATTCAAGGTCCTGAGATCTGTATCTGGAACCTGTGGTGCTCTGCAAGCTTAGCTTGTCACCAGCATTGGCCTGCTGTTCCCCAGCCACTCCTGTCCTTTTGTATCCTGGCCACAGAAGCTAGGCAGCAGCTCTACCACCTGTTCCTGGCTTCTTAGAATCTTCTGGAAGCCTGGCATAGGATGTAAAATAAGTAAGGCACTTCCTACTCTGCTGCCACCTTGTGGGCAGGTGCTAGTTGTTGTCATGGCTACAGCAAGGGAGGTGGAGATCCTGACAGTGGTAGAGTAGGCAATCCTGTTTCATTGGTCCTCTGGTTGGAAATTGCCTCTGCTCTTGGGACAAGAAGCTGAAAGTGGCAGTATTTCATAGCAGGTACTCCAAGGAGCCCTAAGCCAATGTTCCAGCTTTACTGACGGAGAGCTTCAGTATCCTCAGGGACCATCCACACAGACCACATGGCCCTGCGGGTAAATCTGTCTTTCCCAGGACTCTAGTACTATACTCTTCCAAGGAACATTTTCTTTAAAAATGTGCTTTTTTGGGGATTCATTGTTAGTTATTTTTAAATTTAGGATTTGTTGTGAATTAGATTTTTAAGGCTGCTTTCTTTGGTTATTTGTGGCTGGAATCTTGAAAGCAATTTTTGAGCTGCCCTGTCAGTCCAGTGGTAATTTATCTGTGGGCCCTTTTGACTCCAAAGTGTCCTATCCCATCAACTTAATGCATGCTACATGCTTTCAGATTCACAAACCTTTGCTTTGCTTGGCTTATCTTAACAGATCACCTCTAAGCACTCTGGGATCCGAGGTGTTGACAACTACCAATTGCATTTTGTAGTTAACTTGCCATCTTCCTGCCTCTTTCCCCCAATCCTGGGTAGGTGGGATAACAGACCTGAACCCCTAGGCTCAACTTAGACCTGATTTTAAAAAGAGCGATCGAAGGGTCAGTTAGATGGTCCTTCAGGTGATGGCATGGGCTGTGCAAGCTTGGCATTCTGAGTTCAATCCCCAGAACTCACCCTGTGTTGGAAGGAAAGAAGCAATGACAGAGATGCCCTCTGACCTCTATGTGTGTGCTGTAGCAGGTGCGTGCCTGACCCCTGCACAACACATTCATGCATGTGCATGCATTCACACACAATTAAAATTTAAAAGAAGAGAGCAATGGAAATGCTTCATGATAAAAATTTTTTGTTACAGAGGATCTTTCCTCTAGTCAGCTGACTTTTATTTTTAATGATTGATTAAATCATATGTTGACTTTTTTGTATATTTTATTAGCTCATTTTGCATTTTCTCCTCCATTAATTTATGAAAATGGGAAATTACATTCATAGACATTTGAATGCTAAGTCACCCCTGCAGCCCTGGGTGTGACTGTGAAGGTCCTGGAGTTTCTATGATGGTGCTTGGTAGCAGAATTCATGAAGCTTTTCTTTGGCATGCTAGATAGAGCCCATGTTCACTTGCTCCTTTTTATTCAGTCAGGGACTTTAACCATAGGATAGCTCTGCCCATATTCCAGAGACATCTTCCATCTTTAGCTGAACATTTCTAGAAATGCTCCCATAGACATGTTGAGTAGGTGGCTCGTGGACGACTCTAAATCCAGCCGCATTGATGGTGAAGATGAGCTGTCACAGGGACCGAGTTTTATTATAAGTATCTACTGCCCTCTTTACAGTGTGCAGAATTTTTCCTTCTTTTCTTTCTGAATTAGTTTTATTAGAGGTATGATATTTTTAAAATAGATTTCATCTTATCCAAGCCTGAATGGCCAAGATAAAACAACAAGAGGTAAAAACAGCCAGCAGCCTTGAATGCTGGTGTGGCTGGAGTGGAAAGGGAGCCCTTATCTCTACTGCAGGGAATGCAAACTAGAGGCCTTTCTTATCCACCGTGGGAGTCAACAAGGATAAGACTCAACCAACACAAAAGGCCTTTGGAAAAGTCATGTGGAAACATACTACTGCAGAAGCTTCCTAAGATACCCACATACACATGTAAAAAAGCTAACATGAAGCTACCCTTTAATTGGGAACGGGTGATAGAGTGCTTGTCACATGATTGTTAGGAACTGAGTTTAATCCCCAGAGCCCATGTAAAAGCCAGGTGAGGTGACACATGTCTGTCACCCCAGTGTTGCATGTCAGGGAGATTGGCAGACCTCTGAAGTGTATTGGTCAGCCAATATAGACAACATGGTGAGTTCCGATTCATGGAGAGACTTCATCTTAAAAATAAAGTGGGCAACAAATGAGGAACACACCTGACATTGACCTCTGGATTTCCTGTTCATGTGTGCTGGTTCATGTGGTGCATCAATTGCCTCATTCACAATACACGACACATACATACAGTCAATAGATAATAAAGTAAAAACTTACATACACACACACACACGAGGAAGTGCTTTTGCCAAGTTCAGTATTTTGGTATGTTCATTAAATTAGATTTGACAGATGTCTTAGATTCTCTGGATAAACATTTTTATTGCCTGCTAAATCTATCAGTTATAGAAAAAATGATAAATGATACCACTGTGGTTATAGATTTTTCAATGCTTCCTTGTATTTCTGCTATTTTTATTTATATGTTAGAAGCTGCTGGTGCGTAAAGGAATCTGGAATGGAATCCTCTGAGTGAAATATTTTGTTGTTGTTGTTATTGGATACTGGCCATTTCATCATTAATATCTGCTGCACAGTATCCCTAGAGCTTATGACTCATTGTTAAAATGACTTCTCTTGCTATCATTCCATATGCAGTTTAGGAATGCATCATATATGTATTTTCTTCATGGCACAAGTCATACCTTAATTGGAATTCTTGATCCAAAGAATTCCAGCCATAGACAAAAGCTCCTCCCATCCATATAGATGGTTAGAATTCATTCATTGCTTTCTTGTGTGTGTGTGTGTGTGTGTGTGTGTGCTTGTGCACGTCTTTATGGAGGACCAGAGGTGACCACAGATGCTATTCGTCAGTTGCTCTTCATATTGTTTATTGGGCAGGGTCTCTCGCTGGACTCAGCTCAGTGATACAGCTAGGCTGGTAGCTAATGGGCCCCAGGAATCCTCCTGTCTTCACCTCTGTGTTACATGAATCATGACAGCTTATCACCATGGCTTTTTTTCTTTTAAAGAAAACATTGTCACGGGGGACAAACTAAGGTCTTCACAAATATACAACAAGAACCTTCCTAACTAAATTAGAATTCTTTAATTCTGGATATGTTTTCTATCACTGTCCTATATTTTATACGTTCACCGTGCTATTGTTTGCACAGCTGGAACTTATCCGTATGATCCATCTGCATTTGCCTTTCTCTATTGTTACTTGGATCTTTGGAGTAAGCTTTTGACTCTGGTAAAGCTCAGTAACTCTTTCCATCTCCCATATTGAAAGGACACTGTCTCAGGCATATGAACTTTGAAACATTCTCTGAAGCTTTAATTCTTCAACATTGCCCTCTGTCAGGTGAAGTTCCTATTATGGCTCTTGACTGAGAGTGGACATATCCAGACAGTTGGGACAGTATCTATCTGTGTAGTGCACCGTAGGTGTTGGCTGAGGCCATTGGTGATGGTGTTTTGTGAACAGGTCATTGTTGGTCCCACTTATTAATGGCAATTATTTGAATAGCCTATTCTAGGTGCATGGTACATTTTCTCTCCATTCTAAAGTTCTAGCAGCCTGTCTCCCACGGGCTTTGCCTTTCCTAAGAAGTCGGTTGTTTGTCGGATATCCCTCTGCAGATATACACGGTCTTTGCTTTCACTTCTCACATTTCTGCAGTGTCAAGGGCAGATGCACATTTACTTATTCTGCTTGTGGTGCAGGAAGGTACAGTCTTTCATCGTTTCAAAATAGATGCATATGCTAAATCTCTCTTCGTCTCCCTCTGTCTTCTATTCTCTTTCGTGCAGGGTCCTGCTGACAATGCTCTTGACATTTACCCGGCATCTGAGCTCAGAGTTCATTCTCATGTTCTACTTGACTGTCTGTGGCCAGCTTCCAAAGGGAACCAAGGGGGTGAATCTAGATAGTGGGCAGGGGAGACTACTTTGTCCTCCTGTCTACACCCAGAAGTTGGGACAGACGCCAAGGCTTTCCTTCCTTCTTTAATCTGGCCTTGGTACCCCTTGCCATAATCTAGATGCTGTGGGCAATACTCCCAGTCTGATTGGAATATTACCCCAGGCTGATTACGCATCCTTTCCCTGTGATGTCTAACCCTAAATATTGTAATTTCAGTAACTTGTCCTCCAAGTTGCCTCAGACCCTCCCTAATTGTAATTCTCCTGCACCTGTTTACTGATGAGATATTTACTACCGCCTAGTTATTTCCCAAATGTGTTTTCTCCTGTTTCTATTTGTTTTTTCATTGTAGGAGAAGAGAGTCTCATAGTCCCAGCCATTGGCTCTGATGATTTCACAGCCCTCTTAACTCATTTCTTCTTGAAACCACGACATTGGGCAAGGGTTATGAGGCAGCATTCAGAAAACAGCCTTTCTCCTCAGATGGTAAGATTATCTGGGTGCCATGACTTATGTCAACTCAGTAGCTTTTTGGGATGGTCCTAGATGCTGCGGTATATTCTGGATCACAGGGCAGTGTTTGTCAGAAACTGGTGCATACCCTTAAAATGAGGCCTCCCAGGGCTCAGCAGATTTCATACCTAGTTTTTTTTTTTGTGGACACCAGTTTCATTTCAACACGTGAGAGCTCGGGTTTGTATTTCTTGCCCATCATCCCCCAGTTCTGTCTTTGCGCCTTCATCTACGAGCCCTCATCTCATGCTTGCTGCCAAGGTTTTTTTTATAGCCTCTTTATTTCCTTGTATTGTCCCCATTTCCTGTAAGTGGGGTCATTTATTGAAGTCTGTGTTGGTCATTTTATCCCACATGAATGGAGGAGGGATTCCCTTCATGCGCAGCAGGGAGAGCCTGTTTGATTCAGCTGGTTCTGGGAATGAGAGGAAGGCAGGGACTGAAAACACTCAATCAAAGACCCCGCCAGACGCCAGAGGACCGGCAGAACATCTTTTCTTTCTTCTAGTCAAAGAGATTTACCTTTGATGGCGATAAATGTCCCCCAAGCTGTTAATCATTTTTTAGATAGTGAAATACTGCATTCTGCTCTGTCCCCTGACAAGGTCCAGCGAGGTTTAAGCCCACGACATCAGCACAATACGGATGGATGCCTTTTCCTCCAGCATGCACGCGGCAGCTTAATGTCACTGGGGAAAAGAGTGAGGGCATAAATGTAAATGTGACAAGGATAAAATACTTCAAATAAGGTATCACTCCAGGGACCAGATAAATAATCAGCGCCACAGCCGACAGAGGAACAAGCCCGTCAGCAGAGCGGCCACTGTGAAAACACCATCCCTTCCGAGGCTTAGCATGCGCTCCACTAATGTCATCCAGGGCGGAGCCTGAGAGGAGCAGCCTTCATGGTGACCTTCACTGAGTGGATTAACCTATGTAAATTCCTGAAAACACAGCAACAGGAGACTAAGGCTATGGCTTTCTCTACTGTGCAATACTAGAAAAATACTGAAATGAGCAGGAATTTACTAGTGTGCACAGGTGTGGGCCGAAGAAAAACACATCATCCTGTTCAGAGACACGGGGCCCTTTCTCTGGGCATACAATGCCACATACTTGCTCTTTTCGTGAGCTGGTCTATATCTGGGGATGGTATGTGTTCACCTGTGCTGCAGTGTACAGAGGCACCAACATGAAACCTTTGCACGCCTGAGGCATCCACACCCAAAAGTTACTTCTTGTACACGGAGTCGCATATCCAGGTATGTACTCAAGTGAAACACTGACATTGCCCACCTCTCAGGAAATTAGCATTTTTTTACATTAAAACTTGGCCATTTTCTCAGTTCTGGGAAGGAACAGAGGTCAGTAAAACACAGATGAACTTTTCATCCTGACTCTGTCTATGTGATGATGGTTTCCTGTATGTGTGGTAGATGAAAGATAAAGGCCACATCCGGCAACTCTCAGGCTCAGCACACAGCAAGGCTAGCCCTCCTGGTTGGTGCTCATCCCTAAGGTCTCCAGGGGGCTAAATACTAATGGTGAGCTGAAAAGATAATTACTGCTGGGATTTAGATTGGATCCATGGACTGGTTTTCCCATCATCGTGAGCAAACATCTGACAGCAAGTGACCCGAGACAAGAAGGGTTTACTTTGGGTCATGGTTTGAGGGACTACAACAGTCCACTCTGCTGGAGAAGGCATGGGAGGAGTTACTTGAGCCTTGGTTGTAGGAACTGGAAGCAGGCACTGTTCACCATGACAGTTCAGGGGAGAGAGAGACAGAGACAGACAGAGAGACAAAGAGACAGGCAGACACATATATCTACAGAGAGAGAGACCAGAAGAAGGGCCTCGATATGACCCCTAAAACCCATACTCCAGTGACCGGCTCCTGTACCTAGGTGTCCAAGTGCCACCTTCACTGTTTCCCCAAACAGCACCATGATCTGGGAACCAAACATTACAACTCATGAGCTTATGAGGATATTTTACTTTCAGTCCAGAACAACTTATGCACGCTCATGTGTGTATGTCCATGTATGTGTGTGTTTATATGTTTGTGTCTGTCTGTCTCTGTCCCTCCCACCTATGTGTGTGTGTGTGTGTGTGTGTGTGTGTGTGTGTAATGCCACAGAGTTTCTATGGAAGTCTGCCCTCACCTTTCTTCTTGTTGAGGCCGGGATTCTCTTGTTCTTTCTGGCTCTGTGTAACTTACTGTGGGCTAGCTGGCCCCTGGCCTTCCAGCCAATTCTCTTGTCTCTGCCTCTTGTTCCTGTAGGAGTACTGGGATTACAGATGTATGCCACCGCATCTGGCCATTTCTGTGGGCTATAGGGATCAAACTTTGTTTATCAGGCATGTGTAGCAAGTGCTTCTACCTGTGAGCCACATCCCCAGTCCTTTTTGGAATTGTGCTGGTGATGAGTAGTTCATAATTTTATAGGAAACATTTAAAAACTGTCCTGCAGACATGATTTCAATTGGCTGGATGTTGCCTTAAAATTGTCGCCATAAGAAAGATAGATGGTTTTATACAAGGTCAGGAAAGGCAGGAAGGAGTTTGAAATCAAATTCTGAGTTTATCTTCCTTTAAGACTTAGGAATTTCAATGAATGAGTGATTAGAGATTGTAAACTCAGCAAACACATAAAGGAATTCACCCCCCCATCTTCCCTTCTGGGAGCATAGATGATGGTTATGGTGGCTTTTTGTTATTTCCAGTGGAGGAGAAGAGACCCCTGAAAAGGATGGAAGCCCATGTGATACTCCATGCATATTAAAGACAAAGCACTATGCATGACAAACAATGCAGAAAGGAATCATAGGGGCTCAAGAAATGGCTTAGTTGGTAGAGCGCTTGCCCTGTGAGCATGGGGGTGCATGATTCGCCCCCAAAACCCACATAAAGTATGGGGGGCTGTGGCACATTCTTGTAATCCCAGCTCTGGGGAAGCAGAGACAAGAGAGTCCCTGACCATCCCACCTAGCTCTAGGCCAGTGGGAGATCCTGTAAAACACAGAAATGAGGTAACCAGCACCTGAGAAATGACACTCAAGGTCGACCTCTGACCTCATCTACGTACGCACAAAAGCAAATGTACTTGTACCACCCCCACATACACATCAATACACACAACATACACACGCATATAAACACGTAGATGCACAGATATATAAACAGTACATAAAAGTGAAACAAACAAGCAGAAAGTACAAACTCTCTCAAACCTCCTCCACTTGGATCAGAGGTGAGAGCTGGGAGGGTAGGAAGTGCTTGCAGTGAAACCCTAGGTACCTGAATTTAGATCCTGGCATTCACAATAAGGCTGAGCACAGAGATAGTGTCTGTAGCTTCAGTGCTGCAAGGATAGAGACAACTGCATCCTTGGTGCTCACTGGCCAACCAGTCTAGCCAAAATGGCAAATTCCAGGTTCAGTGAGAGTCTCTACTACCTCCTTGGGGTTAGCAAGACCATACACCCACAGACACAGACAGACAGACACACAGACAGACACACAGACATGGACACACATAGACATGGACACACACAGACACACATATGGACACACACAGACACACACGGATGCACCTATAGACACAGACAGACAGACAGACACACACACATGGACACACATAGAGCCACAGACAGACAGATACACATACGCATGGGTACACACAGACACATACATGGACATACCCACAGATACAGATAGACAGATACACGCACAAACACACATATACACACAGACACACATACACACACAGACACATACATGGTGTGCACACACAGACACACACATTCATGGACACACTTGCACAGCTAACTCACTCACACACACTCATTTACATCTCAAACTACACAGACTAGGAAAATAGAAAGGCGAACTATTATCTGTAAGTTATGAATTTATATGTCTTAAATTAAGATATAAGAGGTTCTGTTTTTCTCTTGTAAGGAATGAATATTAATCATTATGGTCAATATTTTCTAGTAGGCATTAAACTTACAATTATTTTAAGTTCTTCATATTATACATAGCATGACTCCACATGCATGCTTCGGAACACAGCTGTACTCAATCATCATATGGTAACTACAGTGTGTTCTGGGCCTGAACCCACGTGAACATCACACACATCATGGACAGGTTAGACATACCATAAAGGAAGATTATTAGAAACCCAGATAATACTAAATTCCATGCTTACACCCACATTCCTCTAGTGTGTCTCTCAAACCTGTCATATCACTTAGATGGACAAGTAGGCAAACAGACAGACTGACAGGCAGGGAGGGAAATGAGTCACTGTGAAGATGAACAATGTGTTGGTCAGTGGGCCATGTGGCTGAGCAGCCTAGGAAGCTTTAGCCCCTCATGTGTGCACAAGTGGGTGGGTGAGTGTCCTACCTGTGTCTGTTACCAAGGACGAGTACTTGTGGGGTTACATCTGAGAAAGTCCCGAACTGGGTAGCATCAGGGGAGATGGCTGCAAATCAGGCTGGGCAGAGGAGATACAAATGGGGCCAGCTCAGCACTTTGTGGACACCTAATTACAAGCAGAATGAAAAAGTTCCCCGTCGTTCTGAGTCGCCCTTGCTGCTCAGGTCCCCTGTGTGACCGTGACCGCCGACCCATGCTGATACCAGCTCTCCCTTTCCTTCTGAGAGAAGACCTGAGATTTGCCTTATCAAGAACACACTCATTTTATCATTTCAAGACCAGTGTTATTATTTTTTTAGGGGTTAATGTTACCAGAAGAGGTCAGGGTGATTATTTAGTGGGAAAAATTGTATTTGCTAGGACTTTACTGGTTCTCTTTGAGAAATCTGACTTATTTATGACATAAGTCATTTTGGGGCGGCTGATGGAAGGTAGTTCTCTTTTATGACACTTGGGCCTTTGTGTAAAATTGTGCTATAAATGATATTGACAGTGCCATACAGCACTACTGTATTTTTTTTGTATGTTGTAAAACTTTGCTACTTTATGGCCAAACGAAGCCAAGTTGTACCTTGTCGGCAACTCAGGAAACAAGTGCAAAGGTGTCTCATGTTCTGAGGGATAGCTGAGGGAATGGGCGTCAGAGAAGAACAGGCCCCCAAAGAAGACACAGCTTACACTGTGTGTGCACGGGTGTGTGAGTGTGCATGTGTCTGTGCACTCGGGCCACAACAGTCGTGTTGCCACCTGTGACGTCTCCTTCGTGCCATGCTCCTTATGTAGAGTTGCTTTGGGGACACATTTGAGCTGAAAACATAAATAGCAAGTGGCTGCTCGGATTCTTTACCTGGATCCTGGGCTCTGACTTCAAGGCCCATTTTTTGGGGGGAATCTCTGCTGTTGCTTTTAGTATGAGGTCTGAATTAATGAGTTCCTTAATCTGCCCAGAAAGTCAGATCTATCACTGTCCTCAGCTTAACATTGGCCTTGGACCAACCAGTTGTCTCTTTATTGGAAATTTCTTTCTTTTCTTTTCTTTCTTTCTTTTTTCTTTTTTTTTGAGACAGGGTTTCTCTGTAGCTTTGGAGCCTGTC
>LOJH01003587.1:0-11195 GCA_001685095.1 Ellobius talpinus | reverse complement strand
GTGTGTGTGTGTGTGTAGGGAGGGAAGGTGGGAGGGAGGAGGAGGGGAAAGTGATTCAAAGGTTGAGAGGAGAAGAGAGGCCAGGTCCTCTATCCCAGCCCAAGTGGAGAGCTTGTAAGACAGCAGCAGGAAAGCGTCACACAGCGTTTGTTCTAGAACCAGCCTTGCTCTCCCCTTGGAGCCAAATCCAACTTTTCTCTGGTGCTGTTTTGTTTCGCCTTTCCTTCTTGTCATTTATGGTGCCCTCGACAGCACGGCGAGGCGCCCGCAGCTCTGGAATGCCAGGCTGGCACCACCGCGCGGAGCCGCAGCCTGGTATAATCGACTAATGGCTTCTTTTCATTGCAGCCCTCCCTGAGAGACCCAGTGGCAGATTGTAGACTCAATTACTCTCATGTCAGGTGATTATCCCAGGTCTTAATGTAATCTTCCATTCACACATACCATATTTCAATTACGGCAGCTATGGAACAAGCTGTGTATTCAAATCGCCAATCACCTTATCACTGCGGAACAATGTCAACTGTAAAAGACGCCAGCTGAAGGCAATTACACATGTGTTGAGACTCGATTATGATGACTCTCTGTGGTATTTGTGATGAGCTGGGGAGCGTTCTGAAAATTTAATTTAATGACAATATGCTTGCTGTACAATCCATAATACCTCCTGAATCCAGCATGGGGCTATTAAAACTGATAGGAGCATATTATCGCCGCGCTGGAAGGCTGGGCTGGGCTTGGGGCTGGATGCCTCTACAGGGAACCATAGGTAATTTCTGCACATCTTTTCGGCACAGGCAGGCAGCTCCAGCCCCAGCTGCACATGGAAGGTGGGCCTGCCCGCGCTGAGTTAAGGTGTTTTGCTCCAAAGCCTCTATCCTGTTGCTATGCCCAGGCGCCGGGACCCACAACCTTGTGGAGGCCTCAGTTTACACGCTTGTACCTATGGGGACAAGAGACTTGGGGAAGCAGTGATGAACCATGTGTGGACAGGGTCCTGCTAATACTCAGCCTGACCACTGTCCCCCACAACTCCCCAGCCCTCCCCTCACATGTCTGAAGTCCCCATGCTGAGGCCACAGCTTCTGTGGTGCTCAGCAAGCAGCTTCTGATAAAATCACGAAGAGATCACCAAGGTGGGACCCTGACAGGGATTCTAGAGGGTTACTCTGGTGGCTCTGTGCTTGTGATCTCAGCTGCCTCAGACACGGGTCATCTGCAGCTTCTTTGAAGGTCTGAGGATCACATCCAACTGTAGGTACTGTGAGAAAGGTGTAGGCCACCACTCCCTGGAGACCCCTTGGTGTCCTCAGCTGTGACTTTGAGTGTCGTCTCACCAGGAGAGAAGAGGCCTTGAGAGAGCAGTGTCTAAGGTCTGTGCTGTTTTTCTCCTCGTTTGACATGAGTCAATATTTTGCTCCATCTCCAGAGCAGAAATGACCCAATTTATTCAAGAACAACACCATCTTGCCTTAATTAGCTCATTAATTGAAGCTATGGAGAGAATGGAGGTACCAACTTTTGTTCAAGTGAAAACAACTTTAGTCTATGAATTCTTGTGTTTTTGCTATTATGCAGTCTCTCTCTCTCAATGAGCTGATTAGGAAGTGTGCACTGCATGGCTCATTTTGCTACCATCTTAATTTTTCAGACTGATTTTAGTTATATGCTACCATAAACATGTATTCATTTTAATTATATTTTAATAGCATATATTTCCATAGCAGAATATATTTTTTGAAACTAGATTTTTCTATACTTGACTTCAGTGGCAACATTCCCGGGACATCTCCCGAGCACACAGACTCCAGTCTCCTTTAAATCTAGAGTGTCTCGTTTTCCATCACACACCATCATAACTGAAGCTGGCTGAAGAGAGATTTTATTTTTTAATCCGTGATTTCATTCTACAGCATGAGCAACAGCTGCTTGGGAAGTGTTTGGATGCAATGCTTTCTGAGTATGAACTCTGTGTTCTGAAATATGAAAGGATGACATACATATGAGATGCTATTAGAGCCTTCGTGGATGAGATAAGCCCTCATCATCATTGTGGCTGTAGTTCTATTGCAAATAAACTCTGGCATCAGTATGGCTAGATGAGTGGGATACACTCTTTGCTCAACTCTGGTAGAACTGGAGAACTGGAGGGTTACACAAGTAAACAACTGTCAACCATCGGCCTAGCTCTGAGGGTCCAGGGAGGCCAAGTGCTTGTGTGATGGCTCTGAGCCTGAGATTCCCCATGGTCAAAGGACTGGCTTAGTTGCAAGGTGCTCATAGCCATTTGTCTCATTTCCTGTGGCTTTAGTCCGACTTAGAAACCAAGATGGAGAGAGAGTCCTGAAGGCTGACAGGGTTTGAGGTTAGCAGTAGGGCAGTTTGGGGGTCTTTCTGGAAACTGAAGTGACTGTCACCGACTGCAGTATGGTCCCTTGTGAACTGCTTGTGTTCTCCTGGCAGAGTACCATCTCCAGATTGGAACTGAGAGTGTTTTCTGCATTGAGGAACCCTAGAGCATACACAGTGGGTGGCACAGAGCTGATAGGGTCCGACAGACGGAGCACCACTTCGTAACGACTGATTGGAAGTTTGTAAAATATGCTGCATGGAAAATGAGGAATGCCAGTAAGGGAAAGCTCCAGCCGAAGGCCAGAAGACCACCCACCACCCCAAAACCATCATATGACCTGCTAAGGTTCTCTCCTGGGGTGACTCCTCCCTTGCCCAGGAACTTCAGCAGTTGGTGGAGACGTTTTGCTTTTCTGTGTAAAATGGGGTGCTTTGGCATCTAGGGTTTTGAGGTTGTGTGAAGTTACCCAGCAGCGCACATCAGCATGGCAAGGCAGGGAACGGAACTGTGATCTATAAAAATACAGTATGGATCATGATCAGAAGAGAAAACTTCTGGAAGACATGGAGAGAATTAAACTCTGCTGAGCCCAATAGAGATGGAGCTCGAGGGTTTAAAATGTTTTCCACTGTCACCTTCATTTTATGATTTTGTGCCAAGCATGTTTTCTGATGTCACCTACTTTTTCCCTCCTCCCGGTTGTCATAACAGTGTGTATGCATCCTTTACACATACAGTCATTGGTGTGTGTAGGAGCCTGTCACCCAAGAGCTTTCTTGGGATGCTGGACATAACGATGGCTTAGGGACATCTGCTTTGCAAAGTTCTGCCCTGCTTATCCTGAACACGTGAGCTTGCGGCACATGAGTCCCCTGTGAAGAGCCTGGGGACACCTAGCAGTGCATATCTGTGTACTATGTCACACCTTCCATGCCTCATGGAATAGTGGCAGCAGGTTGTGCATACGCATGGCCCCAGCAGCAGCACCCATACCCTTGCCGTACATCATTCTGAAGTCAGTGCCGTGGAAAACAGTTAACAGGCATTGGCTCCTGAGCTTGGTCATTACACTTTGGCGTAAGAACCAAAATTAACTAGAAAGCATTTTACATCATGTCTCAGTTCTGTTCCTAAGATAACACTGAGACAGAGAAAAAAGCCAAAAAGATGAATTCAAGCAAACGGAGCCCTAGTGACTATTGTTGCCCTTCTTTCACCTCTAAAGTTAATAGGAAAACTAACTTTGGTTGCATTATACAGAGACACGGAAAGCAAGCGATTAATTTCTGTGTTCTTTGCAAATTTGTTGTTTTCAAATTTTAGTCATAAGTAACAACCACACCATGTCCAATCAAAGACAAAGGTATTCTTTGCACAATATATCACATTTTATACCTATAAATGAAAAAGCACAGTATCTTCATATTAATTTGCTGCTTGACATTGCAATTAAATAGAATGCATATTCATCTGTTCTGTATAATTATGCTATTTATATGCCTTAGAATTATTTAGAAAGTCAGATATTTACACTAAAATATGACTGTGTTTTCAAAGACAAGTAGCTGAATATCCAAACAAATGTGATACTGTTGCAGCAACCAGGGTGGCTAGCTGTTTCTCTTCATATATAATCCTTCACCCAAGAAGGAAAATGCTATCTGATTACAAATTATGTACCTATTCTTACTTCTTTTGCCCAAGGCAGCAGTTAATTTTTGCCATAGGTCACAGAGGATAAAGCCCTGAAGATCTGAGAGCTTCTTAATTGCGTTGCATAGAACTTCATGTCACCAAGCACCTCAAAGGAGTTATTGCAGCTTGCAGATAATGTCCCTTCCCTGCAAGCCATGAAATAGATTCTCCCTCTATTGCGATATTAATTAGACTTCAAGGATGTTAGAAAAATTATAGCTTAAGCCTCTGCTAAAAAAATTAGGCAATATTATAGACAAAATCTTGGCGAGAACTTACAGGGAAATGAATTCACCTTGGGGCTTGTTTTGTTTTGGAAGGAGGGGGGTGGGGTCATCCCAGCAATCCATAGGCCTTGTCACAGCCCTACGATATATAAGTTTTGAGAGAATCCCAGGTTACCTTTGTCAATTGTGATGTTGTAAAAATGGAACGAATCGGTATGACCCATGGAAATCACAGGAAACGGGAAAAATCCACCCTGCCGGCTGTATATCAAGCATCCGGTGAGAAAGGGCGGAGAAGGAGAGTGGAAAGAAGGGCAAAAGGCGAAATGGTTTGTGTCCATTTAAGAAAAAATCAATAATAGCATAAAATTGATTTAGTGCTTGTCATAAAACATAAGTAAGTGCTGGAAAATAGAGAAAATTGAGTCTCAATTTAATCTGCTCAAAGCCTCACTGTACTGATGAAGTGGCTGCAGTGGGGAGGGGACCATAAAATCCAAAGACAGATACTTAATTGTCATATTAAGGTTCCTTTCAGCCCATGGAGTCGAGGGGTAGGACCCATTAATCATGTGGATAAGGGGCATTGAAATCAAATCTCAATTAAAATCTGTTCAATAATGTCTCTAATATGTTTTTCAAGCATTAATTTTTCCCATAGATTCTCCACCCCATAAATCAGATATGTTGCCGTGCATGTAATAGTTTGTGGAGGACAGGATGAGGACCTTATGAAGTTAATACCGCAGAACCATTTAATTTACACAGGCTAAAGTTTTATGTGTGTTGTTCATTTCTATTATTTTCTTGAGCTAAAAATTATTTGGGCCATAAAACTAAAAACCTGAGTTCATTTTCCCCCAAGTATCTGTATGTTTAGCAATCACAGTCCAAGTTAGGTTTTTGTTCTCCCCCCCNTCTCTCTCTTTTCCCAAATTTGGATTACTTACACTCCTACATACTCAAGCAGGGCTCTTAGTGGGCAGAGGTCTTCTCAGAGGCTCTCTGTGTCTACAGAGAGGTGGGTGCTGTCCTGTACCCCAGGGGCTCTTACGAGAATTAAACGGATTCAGATGATGCAATTGACAGAGGAATATGAGCTCAGAAAAAAAGTGACAGTTCCCTATCTTTTTTCTAACATGGGAATGAAAGCTTCATCCGAAATTCCAAACAACTTAGGAAAGAGGAAGAAGAAAGGCAGTAATGTTGGAGATGTGGGGTTTTGGTACACAGTGTGGAAGTGGAGGGAGCACCCAGCACCCTGTGGTCAGAGGCTGTTAGTGAGCTCTTGGTCTCTGTCCTCAAAGTTCTGATTATTGCTTTCTAAGTGTCTCACAGCTGGCTTGGATACATTGTTGTTAACTAAAGGTCACACCTTATTCAAATGTCCTTATTTTGTAGCAGAGTCCCCCTTCTGTCCCAAGATCCCAGCACCTCTGGAATTCATTCATTATATCTTCTAGTAGACACTGGATCACTCTGGGCATCTCCATTTTGTTTAATATATTTGTAGCTCTGTGCTTGTCACGACGAAAAGTTGGCGTTTAGGTTACATTGTCATAAACTGGTTTTCTCAGTCTTTTGGGGTCAGGCAGGACTTCAGCCAGGTGTGTCAACTCCAGCCAGGGTAGGGCAGGTTCTAGGCATGCATGCATCAGAGAGAGTCCACAGCTGCCTCAGTCACTGCCCACAAGAGTGTGGTTTCTCTGTGGGGTGATTTTATTAAGTCATGCAGTCCAGAACTCCTACTGTTAAATCTTCTTGCTGAACATATGAGGCCTTCCGTGTCTCCCAAAGCTAACATAAGAAATCTGTTTTTGGAGACAGTTTTCGTTTTTTGAAGGACCGTGGAGATAGTCTCATTTTTAGAACCTTAAAACTACTTCCTGCCACTTGTGACTGATATAAGTTAGCATGACACAATTGTTTTAGATTGTCATTAACTAAAAGGCACGTGTATTCATGTTTCCTTATTTTTACCCAAATTCCTCTTTTCCAGGTCCCACCATAAGGCTACATTCTGTCCCCACAGATGCCTTTTGATGGGTTAGTTTCTCAGACTTTCCTTACGTGACCTTAACAATTCTGTGACAAGGTCAGCAAGACCTGGCTTGGCAGTTCTGCATTGTGCCCCTCTGTTGGCTTTGTTTGGGTGGACTGGAGACCTGGACCATGGGAGGGAAAGCTGCAGGAGGAAGGACACCCCACCCTCAGCAACTCCCATTAAGGGCATGCTCCAACATAACTTTCCACATTGGTAAAGGGGGCTCAGCCACACACACACACGGGGTATTCTATCAGGTCTTCTCTTTAAGGCACAACTCTGCAGGGAAGTCATCACATCAGTCCTTCTCTTCAGAGAGGTATCCTACCTCTTTCCCTGAAAACGTGGGCTCCACACCCATTGTGTGGAATTCTTTTGCATAGGGGAGTTAGCATCTCTTTTTCCCTTTTCTTCTTTCTTTTTCTTTTATTCTCCTCTTTCCTTTCTTTTCCTTTCCTTTCCCTCCTTTTCAGACCACACAGTACTAAAGGCAGCTGGAAAATGGGTTTCATTGTTAACTTCAGCGAATAAAGATCAATGTGAGCAGAGGCCAAATGGTGTCATTAGCAGCCTACTGTTAGGTGGCAGGTTGGAGCCACGGTGCCCTGGGGATGGTCAAGCAGAAGAGAACCCGAAAGAGGGACCACAGAGCCACTAGACTACATGGTGGAGTGGATTGAGAAAGTGGGTAACTCAGGGTCCACTCTAGGTGTCCATTGCTAGGAGGGATTGGCGTGAGGACAGCCAGGGCAGGTCATGAGTTCTTAGGATGTTCCACAGTTATAGAAACTCTTATGCTAGAGGGGCAGAGGGACAAGGATGCACATGTCAGGCTAATCCCACTTGATGTAATGTGAGGACCAAGATGCTAGCAGAGCACATTGAACATCTGTGAAATGAGAGCAGTGGGTGTGGGGCAAGCATCCCGGGCAGGTAAGTGTAGGAGTTGGGCTGGAAGGCCACTGGTGCAGAGCATATCTCACACACATAGGTCCCCAGCTCCTTAGCAATGCTAGACAAAGGGAATCCAGTGGATGGATGTGCAGATTAAGGCCAGTGTTACTGGTTCTGGCCCCTCTGCATGATACTGATGCTGAGTTCCAAGTCACTTCCTCATCAGCACTGGTATGCTCTGGGCCCCATGGGACTGACCTCCAGCTCTGGCCCCTCCAAGTGGCTCAGCTCAGCAGAGCGATGCCAACCACAGCCCAGTTCGTTATGTTGCCCATCACTGCTGCCTTGCCGGCATTCATCACCATAAAACCAATCGCAATGGAATCATTTGATACGTGTGTGACTCACAGATATAGTTCCCCGAGCCACTGTTCTACATTAGTAGTAGCTAAGCACCCATTGATGGAAGCTTAAAATAAAGTGTTCCCCGATGGACCCCTGCTTTAGAAGGCATTACCCCAGAAAGCAGGAGCTCTTTATAGAGTTACTGTAAATTCCATCCATTTGCAACTGGGACAGACATATTTGGGGAATCTCTTTATTTTTCTCTTTCCTGAACTGATAAAATGATGATTATCATGTGTGCTTAGAGAAGCTGAAGCCAAGAGCTCTCCCCTACTCCTCTTTTTCCTCCTCCTCTTCTTTTTCTTTCTTCTCCTTACCCTATTCTCCATTCTCTTCTTTTCAGACAGGAAGAATGAGGTCTAAATTTGCTGCAAATTGATACCTTCAGATCTTCTTCCTGACAAGTGCATGGAGGGAATTATGAAGCTCAAACAGATCTATTTTTTCTCACAATAGACACAAGTCATCTGCATGGGTTGATTATAACTTGCTGCCTGGGTGGCCTTGGTCACCAACACTGAGGCTGAGTCTCTGCCAGGAGTGTGGGTGAACAGGTGATTTGAAGGGGAGGTCTCTCCTCTTGTGTCTCCCTCACAAGGCCGAAGGCCCTAGAAGTTGAAGCTGGTGATTTATATGAAAGAGGGGCTGTCCCAAGTGTTTCCTGAGCTTTGTATAGCTTGTCACATCCCTTCGGAGCTCCTTCCTCTTTCCTGGGGCTAGGCTGAACTCTTGGTCCCCAAAGGTCACTGACTAAGATGCAAGCCTGGCTGACCTAAGCTAGGGTGACATTTTAGCAGAGTCCCCTTGTACTAAGTCTTTGTCCTGCCAGCCAGCCAGCTCCCAAATAACAACACAGAGACCCTCTATTGATGAAAGGTTGGCCTTAGCTTAGGCTTATTTTTAACTAGTTCTTATAACTTAATTTAACCCATTCATATTAATCTATGTTCTGCCATGTGGTGTTACCTCATCTCTACACTGTCCATCTTGCTCCCCTCACCCCAAGTCTGGATAGCAACTCTGCCTTTCTTCTTCCCAGAGTTTCCTCTCTGCCCAGAAGTCCCACCTATACCTCCTGCTTAGCTATTAACCATTCAGCTGTTTATTATACCAATCACAGTGATATTTCTTTACACAGTGTTCAAATATCCCACAACCCCCTCCTCCCAGTGTCTATACCAAGCTTTTGCAGACAAATTTTCTTCACACAATGTTGAGTAACGATGAGAGAAGCTATCATACAGGGGCTCTGGTGTGAAGGTCTGGCAGAAGGATACATTCCACAGAGAGACAGACAGGCCATGTGTGACTTCCTTCAGGGAACAGAACAAAGGGAATGACGAAAACCATACCCATTCTAAAAAAAGCCAATTTACCTTCTTGCTTCTAGATATTCTAAGCCTCATTTCTGAACTAGGGAGACTTAAATTATCACAAAAAGCAATGGTAAAGTCAGGTAGGAGAACTTTCTGGCTATAGTATAGTTAATTTTTTCCCATTGAGGATATGGTTGCAGTCAGCATTTGGCTTTTGTTTTTTGGTGGTGGGGTGAGAATTAAGAGAAGTTTCATGAAGTCCAGGCTTGCCTCAAACTCACTAAGTAGCCAAGGATAACTTTATACTCCTAATCTTCCTGCTTCTACCTCTCAAGTGTTAGAATTATCACACCCAACAGAATCAGCACATAGTTATTTTCTTCTAATAATGCAGCTTAATAGCTAGTTACTATTTCCTACAAGTGCAGGTGGTAAGGGGGTCAAGAGGTGCTATGAGTGATACTCTCAGTGACATGCTTAAATTCAAATGTGTAGTATGCAGTACAAAACATACATAGAAAATAAGGTGCAGCGAAAGATGAGAAACATACATAAATATCCAGCTAAAGATGAATAACAGAAAAAGCCAACACAACCCAAAATACCTTACCTCTGCCTCCTAGTCTACCCAGATGTGAGCAAATAGCCCCCTCTTCCTGCTACCACAGCCACAAGTTGCTCTTGCTACTGTACCTCTTAATGGTGCACTGCACCCTCGAACCATCAGCTAAAAGAAATCCCCCTCCCTTTAGTCACTTCTTGCCAGGTATTTGGGGAAAGAAACTAGAAAATGTCTAATACACCAGTGGGTGACCAAAGCTGGTGAATGAGAGGGCTAAGAGGAGTGTCACAGGCAAAAAGAGGTCTGGACAATGCCAAAGGCACATGCAGCCAATAGAGTGTGAAAGCCTAACACACACCTGATCAGAGTTCCCGGAGGTGACAGAGAGAGTGGGGGAGAAGCAGTAATCCAGGGACAAGAGCAGACCCTCTGTGTGAATCAATGAGATTCTACTCATTGACTCAAGAAGTCTGGAGACTCTGCTAAGGAGGAGTCATTAGAGGGTTTTTATCCAAACCCTAACCCATCTGAGAACATATCATGAGGAGCACAAAGAAGCACAGCCTCAGAGTAGAAGGCTAGCCTCTCTAGCCTACGCCAGCGAAGCCTGAAGCTTCTCTGAGTCAAGCTTCTCTGAGGATAAGGCCCTCATGGGCAGAGCTGTTCCGGAACCATCTCTAAAAGAAAATGTGACATAGATCTGTGCTTGGGAAGATTAAAACTTGGATCTTTTATTACTGTCAGATATTCATGAAAGGAAATGCTCACAGATAGATGCCAAAGAAACAATCAAGCAGCCTGTGAGGTAGCTCCTCAGAAAGAAGAAATGGTCTGGAAAGGAGATCATGGACACAGAGAATGTGGGCATTAGTGTAAGTGGAATTCCTTTAACATCTCTTGTAAGATAGGAGAAAAGGCACTTCTTGGAATGACATCTGGGGTGGCTGAGAGCAGAGAAAGTGGCTTTTGGTCTAATTGTGCAGTCAGAATGAATCCCCTGGTCCAACTTCTCTTTGCTGCTGGGTCTGTAAGGAAGCTGTTGGGAAGTCGCATCTCCAGTGGCCATCTGGGCTGGGCATGTCTCTAATTGGTATAATCTGGAAATCAGAGTCCTTGGTCCACAAAGGACATTTCCGAAGCTACTTCCAGTCTCTTTGTGAAGTTTATCAACAGCACTGCATTAGGATGGGAAGATGCTTCAGAGCCACACAAGTTGGGAGAGACAGTTCCCAGTCTGCATCTGTCCAGGTGGACAGAGTCAACCAGCAATGAGTCATGAAATTATCCTGTCCAATAATACAGGATTTATCATAACATCAGGGATGGAGAGGTGTGGAAATGGGCCATGTGAAAGTGGACTTGGGATGAAAATACTTTCTAACTGGTGAAGACAGTTGCTTAAAAGAAATCCCATACTAGCTCAGAATTGAGAAATAGATGGTTATTTATTTAGAGGTAAACTCACAAATCAGAATCCTCTGCTGGAATGGAGATAAGAAACTGAAATCCACAATCAGAACAGAGAGGCCAGAAAAGAGGCCAGATGCAGGTTCTGCATCAGCATATATAGTATGAGGCCACGCCCCAGTGGGCAGGTAACCACTAGCTGAAAGACTTTCTATAGCACCTCCCCCTTTTGTTTAAGTAAGAGAGTTCTAAGCCTAATACAAAATTATATATAATAAGAACAAATATATTC
>LOJH01003586.1:27211-38585 GCA_001685095.1 Ellobius talpinus | reverse complement strand
AAGAAGAAAGAAGAAGAAGAAGCAGCTCTGAAAATGAAACAAACAGGAGCTCAATCAAGATGTGTGATCTTGGACAAGTCCGTGGATATCATCACCACTCAGTTCTTCCCAATAAAATGGGGCTAAATTGTCCTGAACACTTGGTAAAATTAGTAAGACCAAATATGATGAAGTAAATAGAAGGTGTCATTCTGAGAATCAGAATTTTACCAAATTGCATTTTTTTCAAAAGTCTCCAAGAAAATGTGTCCTGTGCCCCATGGAGTTGACTGAGATGCTGTAGTGATGAGGGTTCTTTTCTTCACAAGTAACAGTATTCTCGGTGTCTGGTTCTAAGTAACTGAAACAAACGAGAACTGTTGTAAGAATATGGGAGGGGAAGGAAGGGACGGAAGATGCATACAAACCTCATCCTCTCTGAGGTAAGCATGGAGAATAGAGTGGGGGAATGTAGGGGGAGCAGGGGGAGGGGAGGGAGAGGGAACTGGGATTTTTATGTAAAATACAAAGAGATCGTTATAAATAAAATAAAAAATAAGGCTCAGAGGATGAAAAGAGAGCTTGACTATTTGGGCTTAGAAACCACAAGTAGAAAAGCAAGATGATGATGAAGAGCTGGAAGCAGTGATCACTTGACGGTCTTGTTTGATTTTCCATTCTGTTTGATTTCCTTGAGTGAGTGATTGCACTCACCTCACAGTCCCTCAGTGGGAGAGTCTAAAAGGCAGACATCTTGACTTACATCAAGATATGAACGGGGAGATGAGGGACTTTAGGAGCTTGTTTGCAAAGAATGCAAAAGGGGAGATGAATAAATGGGGCAGTGGCCCATTACAATCTCAAAGATAGGTGTGTACTTTCTTAACCAGTTTTATTGAACAACTTGATAATCCATTGTGAAAACAGTTTTGAGTGAACCTAGAAAAGTCAACCTGGAGGAAGATGCAAGGGATTTCCCATGCTATCCTGTTCTAGCTGTTGGAATATACTCCAGCCAGATTGCTTCAGCTTGAATTTCCTTGGTAGCCTTGACAGTGGCCAGCTTGCTACATCTGGGACACAGGTCAGCCAAGAGTAACGCAACCTGAGACGTTATTGCACCCTGACACTTGGCCCAACTCGTTTGGCTTTCAAAGGTATGGATCATGGACACACCTGAACAAGATAGGGAACTGTGTGTTGTTTTATGGCTGTAGTAATGTTTTATGTCAATAGCCACTTCCTCCTCTCTGAAGTCTCTTTCCCTTTCCCCAAGACTCATGTCCTGATATCCAAAAAATACTCAAATTCATGAATGAATGAAGAATGAATGCATGAGACATTGACTTTTGAAGACAGTTTTATGAGTGAGCTGTCCTAATTTGCCTTCTGTTGTTGTGGTGAAAACATGACCAAAAGCAAGTTGGGTAGGAAAGAGTTTATTTCATCTTATAGCTTATCCATCATAAAGGCAAGTCAAGGCAAGGATAGGCAGGAACTGAAGCAGAGGCCATGGAAGAATGCTGCTTACTGGCTTACTCCTCCTGGCTTGCTAACTTTGCTTTCTTATACCAGGATTTGGTGGGTTTCACAGAAGAGATAGTTAAAAAGCAAAAATAAAAAAACAATGATAAATTAAAATCCCCCAAAGACTATTTTCTGGGCCATTTTTAATGCCTAAACTTCTACTCTTACCCTTTGTGGGTACTCTATTTTCAAGTGCAAATGTACTTAGCAAAAGCAGCATTATAGTGCATGTTACTTGTAGTGATTTCTAGGTTCTCCACAATATATTAGAGAATGAATCATTCCATTATATCTATTACATAGGGAAAAACAGAAAAAGGAATAAGGCTAAGAACTCAGACAGTAACCTTTCCTCCATGCATCCCCCATAAGACTGTGATTTGAAGAGTGACATTTCTGGAGTCAGTGGTTCTAAGGACAAAGCCACCTTCCTTCCCTGCTTGCTGGTGGCCCAGGGAAGACATGGCTTCTACTTGAGTCTTAGTTCCTTTGGCTGTAAAATAAGGGTAGCAAATGAAACCTGCCTGACAGGATTAATCCCTGAAGAAGTAGCATTATTAAATACTTTATTGTTGGCATATAGTAAGTATTGAATAAATATACAGCAGAAATCATCACAATAGGAGAATGGGAGGAATGAGTAATGATGGTCATGACACCAGTGATGACATCAGTTGGTTTTGAATTCCAATGAATCCAACCTGTTATCCTCACTGTTCCCTACCAACCACGAAATGATGCTCAGTTTGTTCTCATCTGTACACTTAACCAAGCATCCTAAAGTTACTGTGGGAACTTAGGAGCATGTGCCTGACACAGAGAAAGTATTCAAGAGAGGCTGATCTGCCCAAAAGCCCTGCAGAGACATTTCTCTGTCTTATCTCTTATCTCTCGCTGTGCTTTGGCTGTGGCCAGTGAGACTCTTAGCAAAAATAGCAGCTTAGGGAAAAGACTAATTCAAAATTAACAAGTTGGTTAGATGAGCTTTACCCATGAACTAGGATAATCTAGGGGCTGGCAAGATGAGCCCTACCCCAGCTGGGAAGAAAATCAAAGTTGCTGAGCCTGGTTGATATTGAATAACCTAGTGATCATATCCATCCACCCACAGTCACAGATGCTTCCCTGGAGAAACCACAGCTTGTCCTTACAGGCAAAAATGACCACATGGTCATGTTTAGAGAAAACAGCACTAAGTAATTTGAGATCTGGCTCCGTGGTTAAAAGAACATATTCTGCTCCTGCAAAGGACCCAAGTTTTGTTCCCATAGCCACAGCAGAAGGCTCACAACTGACTGCCCAAAGGGGAAAAACACCCTTTGTGGTCTGTAAGGATACCTGCAAACACATGTGCATACCACAGACATAGTTTAAAAAAATACTAAATACTTGAAAAGGCAGTATTCTTGTGTCCCCTGCAGTCCATCTTGAGAATACAGGAAAGAACCAAGGAGACTGGTAGCTAGAGAGAGTAAGGTCAGACGTACTAAAGGAGACGAAGATACAGGAGCCATGGACAGTACCTAAAAAGAAAGAAGAATGAGGAACCAGAGAAAGGATGCAGCAGAAGGTTCACCATGAGCAAATACAGGGGCAAGAGACTCAAAGTTCACCATGGCCATGATTGGAGCTCCAAAGCATACAATTCAGTAGGCAACAGGGACTCAGAGCTGCTGCAGGATTTCTAGCTCTCAGACCCTGCTGCCGCTCCTCTCGGGAACCCAGCAACAAGCCCAGCGGTCTGGACCGGCACCAAAGTGCACAGCTTAATCAGGAGCACAAAAGCAGATGACAAATTACAGCATGGCTTGTCATCATCCCAGAACTCACCATTTGTCCCTGGAAGAATCAATACCTGAAGGGACAAGAGCCATATTTTCAGACACTCCTATATGGGTAATTTATTTCAAGGGAGAAGACGGTTTATTTATGTTGGCATTGCAATGGACAGTATATTTACACAAAGACAGAAAATACTATCATTTCTTTGAATCAAATCGCCCCTTTGAACAGCTGTAGTTTGCGACTCTGGGTGATGAACTGACTCGCTCACATGCTCAGAAGTCTACCCAGGAACCACTCCCACCACTGCCTTCAGCCCTGCTGCTGTCCTTCCGTTTGCATAGAGTGATACATATTACAGAATTCTCCCATATAGATTCTGTCTTCTAGGGCACCAACAAGATAGGTAGAATGGGTGATATTAGCTCCATTTGACAGATGAAGAAATGGAGGCTCTGGAGTTAAACACAGGATTATTCAGTGGTGACTATAGTTGGAAAGCAATGTCATCTCCTCCTCCTCTCCAATTACACTTTACTACTGCTATATTATGGCTATTGAAGCTGAAGCAAGTTTTAAAAAGGAAAGTTTTTATAAAAAGCAAAACAAATGGAAATGATATAAATATTGAATGAAAGAAAATAGGGTATATCTTTGCAACTGACCTTTTCAGGTATGCCTAAAAATATTTAAATTGACATTCAAAAATGTTCAAGGCAGGCTGGGAATGAGAGTGGAATAAGTAACATGCTTACTGCAGGGATGTGAGGACCTGGCTCTGGCTCCCAGCACCTGTGTGAAAAGTTGGGCATAGCAGTGTCTACCTGTAATCTCGATGTCGGGGACAGTGAGTTAGGAAGAGACACAATACCTGACGGCCAGCTAATCTAGTTTAATCAGTGATTCAGTAAGAAACCTTGTCTCAAAAGACAATCAATAAGGCATAGGACATTGAGGAAGGCATAATATATTGACCTCTGATATACACACACATATGCATACATGTATGCACACTGTTTGGAAGAATATTCCAGATACATGACCTCTAACTCATTTTTGAAATGCAAAAATGTATATGAATATGCATACATGAATATGTTTGTGACTGTTTCTAAACTTTGGAAATATACCCACAAGCATGTTGGCTGTGCTGTCTACTTAGTGTGCGTACCACGTTTTTTATTGCTGCTGCTGTTAGTGTTGTATAAAGATGGTATCTTGCTGTGTAGCCAACTTGGCATTGAACTTGTGACTCTCCTGTCTTGGTGTTCTGAATGCTGAAGTTACCAACTTCAGCATGAAAGCCCTACCTTTCCCCTCTCATATTTCTGTGTTACCCAGCATGATAGCCACTATACACTATTCTTTTTGCAGTGGGCAATGGTTAACGAAGAAACTCATAACTGGTCAAAATAGCAAAAACAATAACTGAGTATTTAGCTATGGGTGGGTCATCTATACCACCTTCCCAGCATCCAAGGCTCAAGTGAAAGAGGGAGACAGCTAGAATATGTGAGCCTGTGGGTGGGGGGAGATCTGTGAAATGACTTCTGCTGCATCCACCTTCCCTCAGTCTACACCCAACTCTGTACCCATTGACTTTCATATCCTTAATGAAGACTTAACTTTAATCTAATATGCTGCCAGCATCACAGTGTAGCAAAGCACAGTGACCTCACTTATGCCCATCGCAGCGATTATGACCCTATGAAGACCAGATACCTTTGATGCCACTGCTTCACAGGGTCCTTTTTCTTTTTTTGCAGGAGGTGCAGTTCCAACCGGAGTACTTCCACAGTACCATCATATGTGAGAGGCCCAACAACCACCTCAGCAAGTTTAAGGGTTATATGTAAGTACCTAAGGCCCCTGGGCTACTGGTAAACACCTCCTCTGCTGCTGGAAAATATTTCCTTGAAATGGCCAAACAGTTAAGATACTCCAGATACTGAGGTTAAATAGACTGTGGAGTTTTAAAGACCTGGACTTGAGGTGTAGGTTGCCCAAAAGTAAGCTGTGTGAGCTGGATCTGTTTACTTACCTGTCAGTTTCTTGGGTGCCATCTTTGCAGAGTAAAACTTCTGATACCTATCTCTTCCCTAAGGATCAACTTCTCTATCATATGCAGAGCTCAGATTAGCAAAACTGGGCAAAAATAAATTCCCAGTTAATCACAGATGCTTCTGTTAGAATTATTGCTATTCTTCAGCTTTGGTTCAGCCTCAGAATTTTACTATAATTCTGCCCCACATCAGACAGCCGATCCATTTGCAAAGTAAGAGTCACAAATATGGATGTAATTAAATGTCTAGCCTTGTCCATTGCAACAGCCATTCTCAGAGCACTTTTACGGAATACCATCTTACGTGGTCTTCACAGCCACCCAGAAATGTGGGGATCATGCTCTCCATGTTTTGGATATGGAATCTTACGCTCTAGACTTCTGAATTCACCCAAAGTTTCACAGCAGGTACCAAACACCCCAAACTTGATGTGGTTTCCATTGCCCTGCTTCACAGAGTTCAGCTGTCTTGGGCCCAGTCCTTAACAACAGGGTTCCAGGCTACAGGGATGCTTCTTCCTCAGACAAATTCTCAGCCTATGTGTGATTGTATGAGGAGTAATACAAGAATAAAAGCAGGGAACCAGAGGAATATAGAAGATGCATACAATAGCCTTGAAACTATTTACTTTTCAAATACACAGTAAGGATGGATGGGGATAGGTGGAGAAGGATGTGGGCCGGGGAAGAGTTCTTTGTGTGCCTCTGTCAAAGAAGAAGCTCTTCATTGTCTCTAGCAAACATGCTTTTCCTCATACTTGAGTTGGTGGATTTGGTTCCTCCAAGTCACCTGTGTCTTGCATCATTCTCCATAATCTCCTAGCAGTCAGCTTCATGGCTTGGTTTTCCCCCAAAGCTTTGCTCCATCAAATTCATGCTTGCTACCAGCTAGTCTGTCTCACTGCTAAACTGGGCTCAGGCCTGCCTACCTCACACAGACTTCAGATAGCACTGGCCCCACCTCTATTTATCTTAATATGCCTTCTTTCTGGCCACTGCTCCTAGATACTTGTCTTCCCCCACCTCCTGGCCTCAAGGATAATGCTTGGAAGTCAAACTGGCCAGCCCATGGTCAACCCAAAGATGATAGAAGATCCTACCATCTGGGCCTGTGTCAGACAAAGAGGAGACTTTTAGACCCAGCATCCACAAACCATTATCTAATAATTCTTTGTTTCCCCAAAGCCTCTATGGGTCTCCTTAAGTGAGGAATCATCTATGACTACACAGGTTTGACAAGGCAAACTGCTTTTTATGTTATACCTGAAGATAATGGTCTTGAGATTTTAATATGCAACCATTTGGGCTGGTGGAGTAGTTTAAGTAGATTCATTGCCTAGCATGTACATGGTCCTGAGTTCACACCCCATAACCATATAAACTGGGGAAAGTAGCATGCATGTGCAACTCTAGCACTTAGAAGGTGGAGGCAGAAAGATCAGAAGCACAAGTTCATACGTAGCTACATAACAAGTTTGAGGCCAGCCTTGGCTACATAAGACCTTGTCTCAATGAAGAATTAATTAATTAAACAAATGAATCTCTGTAGGCAATATCCCTCTCCTTAATCAGGAGTCTTTTGGCAATGTCTGGAGGCAGTAGCGGTTGAAACAACTGGGAATTTGAGCCACTGATCTTTTGTAGACAGAGTCCAGGGTGCCACTCAACATCCTACAATGTACAAGAAAACCCCACAACAAAGGACTGTCCTGCCCAAATGTTAATGCCAAGACATAAATGCTTCATGTTGACCATAGACATCTCTGTTCACAAAGAGTGCTCGATGGAATAGCCGCCACGAGACAACGAAGCCTTTTTCCCACCTATCCAGAAACAGGCACTGTAAGAGAAGTTGGCTCTCTCTTGTGCTATTACTTCAGACTGTCATAAACTACAAGCCGCCAGCAGTCTGTCACCTGTGATCCAGAATCCTAAAATGTCTGTATACTAGGATTGTGGCCTTGGAAAAAAAATATCAGCCTCTCTAAGCTTTAACTTTTACTCAATGACCCTGCTAACCTTCCGGAGCCATGCAGAATCAAATATACTCACGTAAGTGAGCATGGTTTATAGGCAGAATAAGGAAATGTTAGTATTTAAATGGATACTGAGGTTGGCACAGTGGCCCATGCCTATCGTTTTAGTACTTGTGAGGTTAAGGAAGGATGATCATGAGTTCAAGGACAGTTTGAACTGCATAATAAGACTCTGTATCAAAAAAACCATCTTTATCAATTATACATCCTACAGAGGATCAGGGCATGGCTGATCCTAGAAGTTTCTTCTTGCAGCACATGGTAATTAACACATATACCCACAGCTAGACAATGTGCAGAGAGAGACTTTAGAGCACTCAGCCTTGAATGAGACAGCTTTATCAACCCTTCCCCTCAAGGCTCAGGGATCTATGTGGAAGAAAAGTCAGAAAGATTTTAAGACTTTTATCCCAGGGGTAGGGACAAATCCGTGGGAAAATCATCTTCCAGATACAGTGAGACTGATACACACATAGATTCACAGAAAGCTTGACAGAAGGCCCAAGACCTACAATTAAATTTAAACCAGACAAAAGACCCAGAATGGAGAAGTGGACACAAAGTCCCACCCACAAACAGGAAGCTGTTTGTAACTGATACCCACTGGGAGAGGTTAAAATGAGTTTTCTTCAGTAGAATGGCACTGAGTATATTAACTACACTTCAAGATAGGCCCCTTGCTCAGGAGTAGTTGGCCAAGACAAAATGAATTCCATGCTTCTTGTTTTGTTTTGTTTTGATTTAGTTTGAAGTTGTTGTTGTTGTTGGGGGGGGTAATTTTGGTTTTGGTTTTGGACTTGGTTTTTTGTTTGTCTTTGGGATTTATTTGTTTTGATTTGGGGGCCGTTTTTTTTTTCCTTTGGAAAAGAGAAAAAAACATGAAGTTGGGTCGAGGTGGGAGGGGAGAGGTTTTTGGGAGCAGTTTGGGAAGGGAAAAGAACTTAGTCAAAGTGTATTTTATGAAAATTTTATACCAATAAATAAAAAAAGAGAATCATTTGGTAAATCAATAGGCATGTTGAGTACACGCATAACGTGAAAGGACAAGTTATTTCATCAAAGACATATTCTCCCACTTACTAGATCTTTGAATTTGTCACCGCTGTCCCTCCTATATGATAGCATTGCTTTCAGCTTAATTAACACACAGAAAAAGTCACAGCTCTCCATAGGAAAATGAAGAATTGATGAACCACGGGGAGAAGAAATTCAGTGTTAAGATTGCTGCTTTCCTTTTCTCACAATGGCTTTAGAATATTAGAGTTAAAGCTGCCTGCAATCCCAGGGCACAAGAATCAGCTAAGAATGCCATGCTGAAGGTAATGCATGGATGGAGTTATTCTGGCTCAGATGTTTCAAGCATAAAATGGAAAGCTGACATACCTCCTGAGGTTCGAGGAACAATGACATGTCTGCAGTTAGAAAAAGGGCCACAGTGCAAGGGAGGGAAAATATGCGGAGAGAGAATCAAGAGTGAGATAGCTCAGATGTAAGAAGGCTGTAGCCCACACCTTATTTTACTTCCTGCATCTGCCTCGTGATGTAAAAAGCAGGAAGATCTGCCATCTCCTATGGGTCAGGATGTTCAGCTGCTGTGGCTCTGGTCCCCAGCAGCTATGTGACGGAGGAAGGGATGTGAACCCCGTCCAGAGGAAACACAGCACCAGACCTTGAAGGTCCAAAAGCCCATTCCCCCAAACTTTATCCTGCAACCAATCTGAGGGTGAGACTTGAAATTTAGGAATTTTTTTTAGCACAGTTCTGCCTTTAGTGTGAGTAAATAAGGAATTCCTTGGAAGGAACAGTTCCATTCTGATGGTCCAGCCTCACCCAGGCTTCCCAAAAGCAATGATGAGATTCATCTGGACATAGGATCCCCAGAAGCAGCACTAACCCTTGGAACGGGGAAAAGGAGAAAATGGATTGCTTTCACTCAGGGCTTCTGGTTCTGTTATACTAGCCAGAAACCACACAGAGATCAGCAGAATACCACCTGACTTTCACTCCTTTTTCCCAGGGAGCATCCTGACCAGACCAGGACTGGCTTCGGCAGTGAGAGTCTTCTGCTCCGAGGCTGCACCATCCGAAACACCGAGGTGGCCGCTGGCATTGTCATCTATGCAGGTCATTGTCTCTCTGCAATTTCTTTCTTTTTTTTTCAACCTGCCTCAATACTTCCCTTTCCAATCTGTCCACTAAATTCATCTTCAGACAGTGGAAACTCACAGGGGCTCCCAGCGGCAGAGCCACGCAATTCCCCATTTCTCAGCTAAAGCACACAGAGGCTGGGAGCCACAGGCGCTCACTCAGTCCACAGGGGACATAATGAGATGCTGAGTCATTACCATGCATCCTACCACCATAGCTCTGATTAGGTCCATCTTGGCTATGTCATATCATTGTGGGCCATCCCCTCGTCACACACAGAGATACTAAAGTCTTCCAGAAGAATAAGCCAGTGTAGAGGTAGGTGCTTCTCCTGGCAAACATTTATTGAGCCCTTTCTACCTACCTAGAGCGAATTAGACTCTTACTGTAGGTTAATTTCCTCCTCCAACCCCCCCACACACACACATAACCTTTATCCCATTTTGCAGATGAGAAGTTCAAATGCAGAGGAATTCATCTGCCAAAGGCCCTACATCCACTGAGATGAACTCCCTGCAAGCCAAGGCCAAATGGGGCAGAGCTGAGTCCCAATTCTAGCACCCCTGTCCTCGCTGCTTTGCCTCTGACCCCGCTTCCTGCATAGAGAACGGAAATCTCAGAGGGTGATGAAGGCAGCAACCTGTACCGGTCACACTGCCGGAGCCCCTCACAACTGCAGCAGTGCAAACTTAATTTAATAATTGGAGTTCATTTGCGCTCACAGTTGTTACTATTTGAAATCCTCAAGGAAGCTAATTCAGTAGCATTGAAGCCTTTGGCTTCGGGAGCTGGTGTACTGGTTTTCTTTAAGTTTACACAGAACAGAACTGTGAGTGGCATTTTTCACTTGGACTGCTGAGGAGTACACACAGTAATTAAAATCCAGCAACTCCTAAGAAGAGACAGTCTGAGGGCCAAGTGAGTCTTAGCACCTCCCTTGAAATTCCCTGGGCATCATGGGTTGGTGGAAGGAAGGCTCCTGACTCCCACTGTGATTCCAACATTAACTTATTCTTTCATATCAAACAAGTTCCTTCTACCCTGCTCCTGAGTTTCCCCAGGGAGAAAAGAAGCAACCAGGGAAACTGATAGCCTTCCAATTTGGGCATTTTTTTTCTTTAAACAAGATTTCATGTGGACGTGTAGCTGAGGGATACAGGGGTGACAGATTTTGGTTCTACTGCTCTTCCTCATGAGCTGTCAGCACCTTATACACAAAGAAGCAACCACGGGAGCTGTGGGCACCGAACTCAAGCCTTCTGCGGGACCTTTGCATATGTATTTCCTTCCATCTAAATTTCCGATTTTCCCTCCAAGGTCATGAGACAAAAGCCATGCTGAACAACAGTGGTCCCCGCTACAAACGCAGCAAGATCGAGCGGCGCATCAACACAGATATCTTCTTCTGCATCGGCCTCCTCTTCCTCATGTGCCTCATTGGGGCTGTAGGTAAGGGATGTCCTGCAAAAAGCAACACAGAAACCCATTCCTATGGCAAGTCACTGTAATTCTGAGCTTTAATTTCCTTAAAGAAGAACGAGGTCTTCAGTACCTACTTTATGATATTAAGAACATATACACTATGTGTTCTTAATATTAGCAATATTGTCTGTCTTTGATGGGTTGAAAAAATCCCATGGAACACAGGTGTTCTCTGAGCATGGAAGGAGAGCAGGATGAATGAGCCGCAGGATCAGTCCTTGGAGAGCCCACAGGAGGAGTCAAACAACAGAATCAAGCGCTCACCCTTCCCTACTCAAAGGGGGACTGCCCATGGGTACTGCATTATTTGCCTGCCTTGGCCATGAAACTAAGTAATACTAGGAGATTCAAAAAAAAA
>LOJH01003586.1:0-25770 GCA_001685095.1 Ellobius talpinus | reverse complement strand
TCTCTCTCTCTCTCTCTCTCTCTCTCTCTCTCTCTCTCTCTCTCTCCTTCTACTTCCCCCTAATTTCTCTCCTAATTCCCCCTTCATCTCTCCTGCTTCTTCTCACAGACAAAACCTCTGGGCAACTATGAATCACGTCTTCAGGGTCACAGCACTACTTGAGTAAACAATGAGAAACAGAGCCAAACTAAGCACACAGTTTCTCTCCAGCTAGGGAGGTCACGCTGACCAGGCAGTGAGTTAAATAAACACATAGCTCTGAGTGGTCAGGGTTCCCAGACAGAAAGTGACATTGACATTCAGGACTTAAACAATAAACAGTTAATTGGCTGAACCTTGAAGTTTGGGAGTACATGCAGAAAGTCCATAGCTGATAAAGTTATATCTACTAAAGTTGTTTCACGCTCTGACCTTGAATCAGCAATAAATCCCTGGGAAATTGGCCTCATATATTTGTCTCTAGAGCTAACCAGATATTCGTCTCCAGGAGCAACCAGTTTGCTTTGTATTTGTTCTCAAGTCTAAAATTAGCTGTCTTTGTGACTGAGAATACTATTACTTTCTTATGTCAGTATGAATAATGAAAAATATCCCAGTATTAACTCTGTTCATCAAAATTATACAGTTGGAGTGGAAATCATCTTCCTGACCATCCACAGCTCTATGTGTGCCCAGCAGATAGAATATTTTCACAAGATAAACACACGAGCAGTAGGAATAATACCCATAGCTGTTTTTAGAGGCACATGAGAAAAATTACAGACAGAAACAGTTATCTATAACTAGTGACCCCATGGCCTTACCAAGTGGGGCTCCCTATCAGAGAATCAACTCATCTTGTAGGTCAGCCTTTTGAACACTAGTTGTCATCTGTTGAATACCCCCATGCCTCTGGCACCCCACAAAGAATCAGGGATGATCAAAAGGAAAAACTCATAAGCCCAGACACCCTGATGACCCCAACTCAAAGAGCAGCGATGATGTTTGCTTTCAGCCTTATTCTGAAATTATCACCATCTCTATATTTGAAAAGATGATACCTGAAAGGCAAAGGGAGAGATCTAGTCACTGGGACTTGTCTCAAGGTGGCCAGGAGTTTATACTTAATGTACCTCACAGGTGAGTCTAGCAGCTTTGCATAAATGGGTGAGTCACAGCTGGAAGAGCAGTGCAGGAAGATCAAGGAAATCACAGGGAGGACACAGCCACTCCAACCCTGCCCACGTGGCTGCAGGAACTATGCCTCCATGTTGAGTAGAGTTTTCAGGCTTGCCAGAACTGAAAGTTTATTTAAGATCACTATGTCTCCAGACCAACAAAAAAAAGTTAATGATTATACAGCCACACATAGATAAGGTGCCCAGAATTGGCTTTACAAGTTCTCGAAAATGATAAATGGAGAACATTAATGGAGAAGGAAGGCAAATTCTCTATTGCAAATAGCAACTTTTATGAAACAGGACTCTTTGGCCCCCTCATTAAAGCATAGACTTTGAAGAGGAGACAGTCCTCCCACGACAAGTATGATTCCGGGGTTCCTTTGATTTGATAACAATGTGTGTCTTTTTGCTTTGTCCACCAGGCCCTCCTTCAAACACACACACTTGCCAAGGCTCCAGGACCCCTGAGACTTCTGGTTTATCTTGCAGCTTCTCTGCTTTCTCATCTTTCTTCAGGGGCCCATTCTCTGTGCATGTCTTCTGCTCTATACTATCACCATTAAATTATAGCATGTCTGTAACGCCCGTTTCTTCTGAAGTGACTGTGAAGAATTTGGTCCAGCCTGGGAGGAGGGGGCCTTCGGGCAGGATGACATCTGATGGTTCTTATTCTCTAAAGTTCCTGCCTTGAAGCTGAGAGAATTTTTTTTCAGTGAGGGTTTACTCTACATCACAGTCTGTCATTGAGGGAAAACAGGGCAGAAATCTAGAGAGAGCAACTGAAATAGAAGCCATAGGGGAATGTTGCTCACTGGCATATCCCTCATGGCTCACTCGCCTGCTTTCTTATACCATCCAGGACTACCTGATCAGGAGTGGCATCACCTCCGTAAGCTAGTCCCTCCCACATCAATGAAGAAAATGTACCACAGATTTGTCCACAGGCAAATCTGGTAGAGGAATCTTATCAGTTGAGGTTCTCTCATCCTTGATTAAAGATGACACAAAAGTAGTCAGCACAATAATAAGCACAATGGATTATTCTAGTTTCATGATAACCCTATAGGTTAGCTATAACTAATTAACAGACAAGGACATCCACATTCAGACGAATCTGTAGCAGGTGCTGGATGTGGCTCATCTAGCATTATCCTGTGATAATGTGTGTTGTCACCCCTTTAGCAAATAAGGAAACACAGAGTTTAATGTGCATGTGCGGAGAGTTCTGTGGCCTCTCCCAGCATTCCATGCTCTTCCATGCTCTAGCACACAACCCGCTCAGGGTCCTTTAATCAGAGTCCTTTGCTTAGTGGGGGATTACTCAAGAATGAAAACCAACACTGATCCTATTAATAATTATTGGATATAGGAGGGAAAAGTAGGAAAAGATAGGTAATTAGGTAGATGAATAGATGACGGGATGGGTAGAAAGTAGGAACATGGGAAGACAGGTGAGTCAAGTCTACCCACCCACACACTCCTTACAATAAAACTGAAAAGTATACATTCTATTATCTTTCCAACCCCTGTGTGATAAGACTGCACCAAAATAGGTAATCTTCATATTAATCTTTCTCAATAAAAAACAGACTTAGTGTCCATCGTTCTGTCAAGGGATTCAAGGGATTGAACCGTGAAGAGCTGAGTACACGAAGAATCACTGCCACACTAAAGGAAAAGACAGGGAGCAGGAGCAGCATGTCGTGGGGAATAAGAATGGGATTTTCAAAAACCCCACCCGTGTCCAGGAACAGGTCATGGGTACCTAAACAACTTAAGACTAAGTAAAGACTTAGTCTCATGCCTAGTTTTGTTTCTTCTCAGGACATGGTCTCTGGAATAGGACCTTTGAAGAGCATCCTCCCTTTGATGTGCCAGATGCTGATGGGAACTTCCTTTCCCTTGCCCTTGGAGGCTTCTATATGTTTCTCACAATGATCATCCTGCTCCAGGTAAGCGCTCTCTGACCTCTAAAGCTTTAGAAAATAAAGAAAACTAAGTGCTAGCCCCAGAAAGAAGTAATAAGGGCAAGACAGAAAAATAATTATTGCTTTCTGGTATGCTTACCAAGTATTCACATTGGTAATGTCAGGTCAGCCCCTTAGATAGCAGTAGGAGAAGGTTAAGAGTGAGATTGCAAGTCACCCATGTATGTCCCTTTGCCAGACACAGAATAGTAAAAACCCTAAAATTCAAGACTAAAGAGAGAGTAAATATCACAGAGAGTTACCAAGGACTCTCCAGCCCTAAGTGCTGGAGACAGAGTAAATTCACAAGTTAGTGTTCTAGCATTTGGCAGAATTCGATAGCTAGAGATGGAGAAGAACAAAGTGGATGAGAAAAACATACTCAAGACCTATAAACTATGCAGTAAGAGAGGAAGGGATGCTTTTCTTTAAATAGTTGGGCTCTATAAAGAAACACGGCTGATGAAAAGTGAGAAGTTGCCGTTTTGTTTGCTGAAGTCCCTCCTACAGCCACTGTCTTTTAGACCTCTGTTCCTGACTGGTGAACCGTTTTCAACCTCCCATTCATTGGGACAGTTTGATCCTTCCTGAAGGGAAATCAAAACACACCTCTTCTCTGCATGGACCCTGCTGGTAACTCGTGTCTGCTCAGAATAAAATCCAAAGTCCTTATAGAAGCTACCGAGGCTTTAAACAACCTGGACCTTGACCCCACCTCACCTCCTACAGCTCTCCTCCTCCATTCTTCCTGTGCTGTGCCTGCTGTCATCTCCTGAACACCCAAACCCCTCCCACTTCCCAGAATTCCCCTCCCAATGTGATCCTCACACCCTCATCTCTTCAATCTCTGCCCAAAGGTCATGGATATGAAAATCCACTCAGTCTATGACTCGCTGTCCTCTCTCATGTCCTTTACTCATTTCATGAGATAGCCACATCATATATATTGACTTGTCTATATATTGTCATTAAAATATGTGTTCTTTAAGGCCAGTTTTGTTCTAATAGCACCCATTTCCAAGACTTGAAACAATATCCAACAAAGAACAAGAGCTGGGTGGAATATCTGGCACTGGAGTAGTGAACACAATCAGCAAAAGGCCCGAGCACCTGCAAAGGTGCCTGTGACCCTCCATGTCACAGAGATCTGAGGGCTCAGGGATCTCTAGAGAGTGGTGCTAAAACTCCTATACTCCACCATTCTGCCAGTAAACAGCGAGTGATGCCTGCCGGCCTCCCACCCTAGACACTGCAGGACAAAGAGGCATATTTCCACTTCATATCCCTCCAAGAATTCGAAGGGAAGCCTGACGTCACTAACTTTTAATTTCTCAGGAAAAGTCATGCTGTGTGCTCTCCTCAGCTTTCTATCAAATGCCTCTCTGCTGTCCACTTGTGAGGGTCTGGGAGCAGGGCTCAAGCTGGGTTCTGATGCAGTGTGAATCCATCTCCCCTCAGGTGTTGATACCCATCTCCTTGTACGTGTCCATTGAGCTGGTAAAGCTTGGGCAAGTGTACCTCCTTCATAACGACCTTGACCTATATGATGAAGAAACCGATTTGTCCATTCAATGTCGAGCCCTCAACATTACCGAGGACCTGGGCCAGATCCAGTACATCTTCTCTGACAAAACAGGGACCCTGACGGAAAACAAGATGGTGTTCCGGCGTTGTACCATTGTGGGCCGAGAATATTGTCACCAAGAAAATGGTATGAGAGCCCACAAGCACCCTGCCCTCTCAGGATGACAAGGACACTCTCCTGATTCCCCACAGATTTTCTGTAGCACTTTGGCAGGTTGCGTCCCCTCCTCCATACAGCACAGTATGTTCACATCAAGGATGGGCTAGCAGGGAATGAATCCCAATTGTATATCAGTCATGTAGCCAAGGCTTAGGATTTGACCTGCAACCCTTCTCCTGTGTCCGGACAGGTCTAGATCTAGGCCCAGGGCTGAATTTGACGCATTTAGAAAATGCTTTCCATGTGAACCAATGTCTTAGGTTTCACCAAGTCAGTGTTTTGGTTTAGAATGTGAAGGTATACGATGGCTGGACTGTTACTTTTCGTGGTCTAAAGGTAGCCTGTAGAATTGAGTTAGTACACACACACACACACACACACACACACACACACAAGATAGAGAGGAAGAAGAGATATTATAGATAGCCCTAACCCCTTTGCTATGGCAATCACTCACCATTTACATGGAAGCTTTGTATTTATTTTTAATAATATAACAGCTATTACTACAAGCACCTAGCTTAACTCATCACTCTCACATATTATGTTACTGAAATCTTCAAAATGATCCTGAGATGGTTACTTCCTTAAAACCTCTAGTTAAGGAACTGAAGGTACAGGTTGTAAATCAAAACATGAACCCATATAACTCTCTCCAGGCTTAGTAGCCCAGTTACAGCTTTCCACAGACCTTTCCTGTGTTCCACTCCAACCCCTGAAGTCCAGCACCACCCCTAACTACAGCTCAGCCGAGATGTGACAAGATTCCTTTCTTGCAGCCAAGCGACTGGAGATGCCAAAGGAGTTGGACTCAGATGGTGAGGAGTGGACCCAATACCAATGTCTGTCCTTCCCACCTAGATGGGCCCAGGGCCCAGCAACAATGAGAAGCCAAGGAGGTACCCAGCCTCTGAGGAGGTCCCAGAGTGCCCGGGTCCCCATCCAGAGCCACTCTCGACAAAGGTCTGTGGGACGCTGGGAGCCCTCACAGCCACCGGTGGCCTTCAGCAGCTCAATAGTAAGTCCCTACCTTTATTCATTAAATCATAACCAAATTATACAAAGAAGATACCAGAGAAGATTCTAGAATATATCAGAGCCTCTATAAACCCTTATTAGCTGGAGGTTTGGCATGTAGCTTGATTGAAAGAGTGCTTTCCTTGCATGTATGAGACCTGTGTTCCATCCCAGCACCTCACAAACCAAGTAAGATACTGCACACCTATAATCCCAGCACTTTCGACATAGTGAGTCTGTGGTCACCTTGGGCTACATGAGACCCAGCAATTATATTTTTAAAGACATTTAAAGCCTGGAGAGCTCTCAAGATGGCCCCTTTCAGTCCCACATGGAACCCGTAACTGTTTTGTCAGCGTACACAATTCTTGTTAGTTCTAAATGTGCAGCGTTTGGAAATCGAGAGTTCTGTCTTAAGTATTTTCTCCTCTTCTGAAAATGGAATTAGCAACATTCCATGTTCTAATCCAGGGTTTCCTCCTAGCAATAATTGGCTTGAGTTAAGAAATCCTTACCGCATAGGCTGGGTCAGTCCTCAGCTCCCCAGAGCCCCTCCCTTCCTCACCGGTCACTATCACAGCTGAGGGCCAGCAGCCTCCTCCCTGTGCATACTTTTCCAACTACACAGCTAAAAGAAACAAGAAATATTTGTTGTGTCTGTACTTCCACAAGCTAAAAAAGACAAAAGATATGCCTTTAAGGCTCGGTGCATTTGAAGAAAGGTGAAAGAAAATATTTGAGTAGTAATTAAAAAGGAATTTGAAAGAGTTGGGAAGTGAAGAATAACTATCCAAATTGCCGGACTGCTTCCTCCCCTTAGGTTAGTCCCATGGTTCCAATGTGAGAGTTCGCCTTTGGTCGGTCTTTTGTCTTTCCATATTTGATTCCTTCAAAGCCATTGCTAAATATCCAATTAGCAAATGAAGATTCTGAATTCATCCCTCCAAATTACACAGCAGTTCCTTGAGGTCAAGGCCAAAGCCTTCTGACTTCTGCTCTATTCCTTCCTCTACACATATTCAGAAATGCATCATCCCAAATTGTAGAAAATGCCACAAGTTGGGACTGCAGAGATGGCTAAGCAGTTAAGAGCACTTGCTGCTCATACAGAGGACCAGAGCCACCTGTGCCTCCAGATCCAGGGGATCTGACATCTCCTCTAACCTCTGTGGACACCTGCACCCACATGCACACAAAAATAAGAATAAAATAAATATTTGATCAAATTTAAAAAATAAAATGCCATAGGGAACCACAGCCATCTCAAAGCAGAGGCAATAAAAGTGCTATTATGCTATTAGAAAAGGAAGATTTCAAGTCAGTTTTCATTAAAATTTTAATTTCTGGCAACACACACACATTGTGGTGTGTGTGTGTGTGTGTGTGTGTGTGTGTGTGTGAAACACTTTTCCGTCATGGTATATACCAGTTGTATATGGCTGGGTTTTCCTTTTAACACACACATTGTGGTGTGTGTGTGGGTGTGTGTGTGTGTGTGTGTGTAACACTTTTCCGTCATGGTATATATCAGTTGTATATGGCTGGGTTTTCCTTTTAACCTAACAAACTATTGAGACCATTCTCTGTGCTGCTGTCCGGGTCCCCTAACCGTGTTCTCAAACCGTGACAAAGCAGGGATGCTGGGAGCCTGTGCTCTGGGTGGCTACATCTCTAACTTGGGGGTGAGCGCAGAGCTGTGCTTCTGCTCTGGCATTATCTCGGTTCACAACATGGGGCAGGAGCTAGGATACGTCAAGAACGCTTATTAAGGACCAGTGCTCCTCACAGACATGCAGAAGGGACCCACAGATGCCTCGGTAAGACAATTGCAGACTTTATTATTTCCTTTCCGTGTTATTCAAGAACAGAACAGTAGGAAGCACACTTTCCCCTTCTTTAATTCTCACATTGAATGTAATGCTCTTCTCCTAAATTTTTAGTTGAATATTTTTTTCAGTCTCATCCAACCCATTCTATATGTCTTTTGGCATTTCACAGTTCTAGTATGGCAGGCATTGTATGTGCCTAATAATAGGTGTCCACACTGCCAAGGACACAAGGAGGGAAATTGGAAGCTTTTGGGCAGTGTTGAGGTAGACACCATGATGACTCCCTGCCCCTTGCTTAGCCTCACAAATCACAGGATCCCAGAACCAGGCAGTAGAGATTCCTTTTTTATACATTTTCATCTTAACTTATTTTGCTCAAGATGGTCTCAAATTCCTGGGCTCAAAAAAACCCTTCAAGTAAGTATAAATTTGCTGGAGGGCCTTCGGCTGATGGCAGTGGGTGAGGTGTACTAACCCCAAACTGTCTCCAGAACCTAGGCTATGGTCAGTCAGTGCTCTGCCCTGGCTGGCAGTTTCAAAAGCAAGTTCTAAGTTCTTCCCTGAGCAATGGGAAAGTGGTTAAGGAATGAAGACTCACTGTTTATAGCATGGCTAGTACAGGCTGTGATACATTCTCTTCATGAATAGCTAAGAAAGGCACAGAGTAGCCAAGGACCTGGGATTAGTAAAACACTGTCTTTGGGTAATTGTTCAGGAGGGGGGCTGGACTGTAAGTCTGACAATGTAGGTTTGCAACTATGCGGTTTGGCTTGCTAATATGCATCGTGTGGTTACTGCTTTCATCCTTTTTAATCTCCTGAAAATACATAAAATTATTACCAGACTGTTCCCAAAATCAAATAACACAATGTTTGTGCTGACCTCAAGATCCCTTCCAGCTATAAATCAAGCACACCCAGGCCTAGGTCTCCATCTCACCTCCACTCCAGATGAGTTTATTTGACACTCACCAAGTCGAATGAACTGGAATCATAGCCATCCCCTTCATTAAAATAAGGACAATTCTGGTTCATTTGAAATCCCAAGAGACAGACTAGTATATATTTTAAGTGATTGACCTTTCTAAAGAAAAGCTGTTTTCTTATTTTACAACATGTATAAAAAATGTGTTTTATAAAATATTGAACTTTCTCCCCTGAGACTCTACTACATGTGTCTAGGGATGTGAACTTAATAATTTCTAGTGACTCTAGATGCAGGCCAGACTGAGAATCTCTCTAGACAGACCACTGACATCCCCTGCTTCCCCACTAAAACAGTACCCATGTGGCTCAGACAGGCACTTGAAGCCTTGACTGAAGGGAGAGATTTGTGCTGTCTCAAAAGTTGCTTACTAGAGCTGAAGAGATGGCTCCATGGTCAAGAACACTTACTGCCCTTGTAGAGAACCCAGGTTCAGTTCCCAGCATCCATATGATGACTCACAGCTGCCTGTAACTCCTGCTCCTGGGAACCTAATGCCCTCTGCCTGCTGTGGGCACAACATGCATGGTACGCATACATACATGCAGGCAAAACACTTATGCACTTAAGATTAAATAAATATTTTTTAAGATGCTCACTAGCCTCTGATCCTGTGCTGGCTGTCGTCAGGTTCTAAAAGATCACCCTAGAGGCCAGGTAGTTCTCTAGAGGTCTACCTTTTCCACCTGTCTTGGTGCCTTCTTCCACCTGCCGTCCAGCATCTAGCCTGGCATAAGCACCTCTAGGAACCCCCCCTTCTCCACCTTCCCTTTAAAACCGAGTCAGGGCTTGCCTCAGAAACTCCCAAGATACCAGGACTTGGCAGCTGTCTACCAAGCCCCTCAAGGGCCAGCTATTGGTTTCCCTGGCCCTTGGGTGCAAACCAAAAATAAAGCAAGACTCAATAGTAGCAGCAACAATCAAACCTGGGTTTGTTTGTTTGTTTTCTTTAGTTACCAAACACAAAGCAGCATCAGTGATTATCTCCTAATTGCCTGCTATAAAACTGTGGTTTTAAGGTGGGTAATATACTTATGAAATTGGCACATCCCCAGCCAATATTTAATAGCACTGACAGATGGAAAATAAAATGCCTTTTGCCCTGCTCTGGAAGCCAAGATTTAAGCAGAGTCCAAGAGCCACCGGCACGTTTTCCAAAAATCATCAATCCAACATCTTCTCAGTCGTTGGGTAGAGCTGCCCTGGGCCTTTCCAGGCACTTCCAACACTCACTTCTGTGGGCATGTCCCCTTCCCTGACACCTCCAAAGAGAATGCAGTAGACGCAACTGAAGGAGGTGCCTAGGGCAGCTTCTTTCTTAATGATTCCTCTACAAAACACTCTGACTCTTCCTACAGATTGGCAGAGCAGCCAACATATGGCTGCTGCCTCTGCGATATTAGATAAGCGTCCTGATTTCATCAGGCAGACACACAATCCTTCTGCAAGTAATGTGACTACATGGGGCAGTATTGTCCTTAACCCCTAGGGACCCAAATGGAAGGGAGAGAACTGTCAGAAAATTCCTTCTTAGGTAGCCACAGCAAATTTTCCTTCAACCTCCATGTAGCTTGCTTTAACAATCTGGGTGAATGTTTAGACTTTCCTGGTTCTTCATCCAAACTAAATATCATCAATATTGAAACCCTGGGACAAATACATCACCTCCTTGAAAAAGGAATTCAGCCTTCAGTTCCCAGCAACCAGAAAAGCCTGTTTGCATGCTATTAATACCAACGTAACATACGGTTAGGTATTAAAAGGGGATCAAAGGCCACCTGGTGCTGTCCTCCATCCCCACCTGCCCAGAGGCCTATGTAAACTTTCCAGGGGAACCTCCCTACACAGAAGTCTCTATGGAACACACACACACACACACACACACACATGCATGCTTTGACCAAAGAACTTTTGGACTTTGCCTTTATTCTATTTTCATGTGTGTGCCTGTGTTCATATGTAGGTGTACATGTGTGTGTGCACATGACTGTGCATGCATATGTCTCTCTATGTGTTTGTACATGTACATGTGGAGACCCAAGGTCAGTGTCAGAAATCCTCTTCAATCAATCTTTTACCTTACTCATTGCAGTAGGGTCTGTCAATCAAACACAGAGCTCGCCATTATGATGACTCTAGTTAGGCAGCTTGCTCTGGGGGTTCCTTGTCTATCTGCCAAGACCACCCAGTGTTTACATGAAAGTTAGGGATCTGAACCGTAGTCTTCACACTTTCAGAGAAAGCACGTTAACCACTGAGTCATTTCCCCAGCCCCAACTTTGCTTGTTAAAAAAAAATAATAATAATAACAAATCCTGGAGAATGTTTCCTATGTGCAGGCACACATGTATAAATTCAGTAGAGAGCAACCTCATTCTTTTTTAGTGGCTACTGGAACGTGTTGAAGAGTTGAGCTGTCATGAGCTTCTATGTGTGTGGCAGGCTTTTTAAGGTATATATTTTTATAGCGTAATTGCTAATTTGGAGTGTTGGTGCATTCCTTAGTCAATTAATTGTTTCTAAGACGTTATACCAGTTCTCGTGTCCCCCAGCAGCAAACCTGCTTCCTCCCTGCTCTGTCCACTGTATCTGTGATAACTGTCAGCATTTTTTAAAAAAAAATAGCCTTTCATTCATTTGGTCAGGTGATCTTTCAACATTAGCTAACATCTATTCAGGGTGGGTACGTAGCTAGACAGTGGGGATATGAAGTCTCATAGGGCAGTGGTCCCTGGATTCGGGATTTACAGTCTAATGAAGGAGCAAGTGGGATACAGGTGACTACTTCTGGGACAGTAGGTACAGATGTGTTAGAAGAGATAATTAGAGGGCAGCACCATCTCCTTTCCAGCTTCTGGAGAGCTTCCTGGTGAAGCTAGTGCCTGAATTGGCCCTCAAGACAACCAGGGAAATTTAAGCAGTGCCCGTCATCTAATGCAAGTTGTTGCAGGAGATCTGTGGAAGCAAGGCAGAGCATTTGGAGGTGCTCACCTGCAACTGGGAAAAAAAAGTGCAAGTTGCAGAAGTAAGGAAGATGGAATCGCAAGAGGAGCTATGCCACAAAAGGGTTACTTGCAAGCTAGGGGCCAAGACACCTATGTCTATCTACCACTGGCTTAATGGACATCTGTATTGAGAAGCTGCCATCCCCAGTGAGTAACAGTGTAGTTGAGTGGCTTCTTAAAATGTATTCAAACCAGCCTAGCCAATCAGTGAGCTCCATGTTCAGTTAAAGCCCTGTTTCAAAAATTAAGGTAGAAAGCAATTGAGGAAGACACTCAGCATCTAGGATGACCTCTGACCTCCACACATATGCATGTGTGAGCATACACACACGCGCGCACACACGCGCGTGCGCACACACACGCACACGCACACACACACACACACACACACACACACATCCCAGAAAGAAGAATAGCAGAATGGAGGCTGCCTACTTTCCCCAGACTTCAGAGTGGGAAAATATCCCAGTCAAAAAAAGGAGAGGCAGTCAGTCATTGGGCTACTATATAGTACACACTTTTGCTGTTCAAACATTGCTCTTGAGGTAGCAGCACAAGCCCTTCCTGTGAGCTAGTTAGAAATGCAGGTGCCCGGACACATTCCAGGTAGCCTGAATTCAAACCCAGTTTGGAAAGCACCAGTAAGACATTTAAGAGTCCAGGCTTATAGATCAGCAAGAACTAGATTCAGGATCCTGGCACAGGACTTGAGACCTCGAACAAATTATTTCATTTTAATGAGCCTCTTTCACCTCGTAATCAAAATGGAAAGTGACAGTAGCTGACGCAGATGATATAAATCAGGGTACTTAGCAAAGGTACCTGTTATCAGCAAAGATAATCTAATGATAACAGCATCCCTTCCTGTGGGCCCTGAGCTCACACAAGATTTGTTTGCTTCAGATGACTAACAATAGAAGGAACCAGCTGAGAGCCTGGATACCACAGAGCTCTAGCATGAAACACCCATAAGTGGTTTCCATACATTCTATTTCTTTTCAGAGTTGCCAGGCACTAGGGAAGGAACTGCCTTTTCTATGTGTTTTGAGGGACAAGTTCCCAAATGCTCACAAACCACGCAGAAAAACAGTGGGCCAGAGCACAGAGCACCCTGAAGAAATTGGCTGGACAGACAGATACAGTGACTAGGCAAAAGTTGATCGGCCTCTTTTCCCAACACCTTCAGAAGCCTTTCATAATACACTGCCATGTGATCAAGTGGAAATGTAGTCAAGAACAGTTTTAACAAAGAAGTGTTAAGGGCCAATGAGATGGTGCAGCAGGTAAAGTCGCCTGCCACCCACCCTGATGGCCTAAGTTCCATTCTTGGGAACCACATGGTGGAAGGAGAGAAATGACTTTCAGAAGTTGTCCTCTGACTTCTGCTCACAGTACCCACACACGTTCACACACACTCAAAAACTAAATAAAAATGGGGAAAAAAAGAGTTTTAAGAGTACATCAGTGGTGGACAAAAACAACGTGCTCTAGAAAGGATCCACTCAACATTCTACATGTCCATAATCTGCAGGCACTGGGGGCACATCAGAGACAAGCCACTATCTTCACAACGCTTGTAGACTCAAGAGCACCTAATCAAGAAACAAGAGCCTGCTAAGCGATTCTGGCTGTGTGATCATGTGTGATCAACCCACGATGAGGAGCATCTATTTTTTTTTCAGGAAGAGGAACACTTCCACGGTCTCTGAAACTGCTGAGAACGTGGGGTTTGATAGGCAAGCCAGTCTATTGTATCTGGCATGCCAGACATTAAAGGCTCCATCCAACTTTCACCAAGTCCCAAAGGCCTCTTCCTTCTCATGGAGGACGTATTATGTGGTATAGGAATGAAAGAAAGGGATATTCTAGCTGGGCGGTGGTAGTGCATGCCTTCAATCCTAGCACTCAGAGGGTAGAGGTAGGCAGATCTCTGTGAGTTTGAGGCCAGCCTGGTCTTCAAGAGTTAGTTCCAGGACAGGCTTCAAAGCTACAGAGAAACTCTGTCTCGGGGGCGGGGGGGGGAATCTAGAGTCAAAACCAAAACTCAACTAAGGAAATACTAAATACTTCCCTCTTTAGGTGAGGCACTAAATTTTGCTAGGCATGAGTTTTCTCTTTTAAAATTCAGAGGTAACAGCACCCAGACAATATCAATACTAAAAGGAGGGATACATTAAGATGGCAGCTATACAGGGAACATATGAAACACTACATGGATAGGAGCTCTTGTTATTATGAGAAATGGGCTCCGTGTTTGGGTGGTATTGGCTACTCTGGCTACAGAACTTTGGAAGGAGTACTAATGAAACCCCTGTGCCACAAGCCCTGGACAGAAGATGCTGCGCTTTTTGTGCAGAGATCTCATCTGTAATTTGGGCTTCACCCTGTCTTGCTAAGAACCAGTGATCAAATCAGTCTACATCTCTGGGCTTTTGTTAAGACTGGATTACATTCATCTCGACATAGACCTGGGACGATCTGTGGGGTCCTAGGCTTGGGGAGGTAGAAAACATTTCATAAATGCGAGCTACTTTTAGAAGCACAATATTCAAATGCAGAGAAGATGGATGGCCCATATTTCAGAGTGACAGATCAAATGGAAAATTTGACAAAAAATATGAAAAATTGAAAAGTTATGGATCAGCATCAGCTCAAAAAGTAAAAAAAAAAAAAAGAAAGGAAAAGAGAAAACAGGTCACTTATCATCTCTGCGCTCTCTCGAAGAGTCAGGATTCTTGGCAAAGGAACCAGCCTGGGAGCATTTTTGCTAAGCAAAGCTGGCAGCACTATTTAGTATGGCTTGCCAGGTCAACAGCATCTTCCATCCCATAATGACCTCAGCTGTGCCTTGGCCTACTTCCCTGACTCTTCTTATGTGCTTGGTACCTGTGGGCAGTCCCAGAGTAGAACTTGCTTTTGTGGTTTGGAAGAGTTCTTTGTGAGTTAGAGAAACTCTAATGGGCACGTGGCACTTCTGTGGGCATTAAGATCTAGGAAGGACTCTGATAGGTAGGAGAGGATTCTTAATCTAACAGGTGTGACCAGAGGCACAGAAGGAAACTGTGTGTCCAGAATGCAATGGGGACCCCTAGGGTCTGCTGAGAGAAAATCCTGGAGATGTGCATGTGAAAGAATGCAGATGCAGGAGGAGCTGATGATGTGAGCAGTGGCGATCTAGAGATCTTTGTGCAAGTCAAAAGTTGCAGGAAGAAAGTAGTGCCTTAGGTAGGTAGATGTGCACTTGAAGAGTGAAAGGAAGAGCAGAAAGGCAGGAATACTGGTCTAAAGTGGGTGCAAAAAATACAAAATTGAGAGTTGGAGGATCCAAACCAGACTGGATGCAAGAGGAGTAGGGAACAAGTCAGAGGAGATGCTAGATGGGAAGAAATGCCAGCGCCTGGCAGCTGATGGTTCCATGGAGCTGATTAGCAATGAGGACTGGAACAGAAACATGAGCAATGATCCATCCAGTGGAAGGGAAGAATGTGTTGGATGCAAGACAGCAGGGAAGATGGAGTTATCTTTATCCTAGACATGCAGAGCCTGCTGGGAAAGACCTCCCTTCCCAGTCCTTCCAGGAAAAGATCTCACTTGGGTTTTTTTCCTTCCAGGAAAAAGATGTGACTCCAGATAAAAACCTCCTGAGCAAGGTGAGGGATGCTGCCCTGTGGCTGGAGACCTCAGACAGCAGACTTGCCCAGCCTTCCCATTCCACCACGGCCTCCATCGCTGACTTCTTCCTTGCCCTGACTATCTGCAACTCTGTCATGGTGTCCACGACCACTGAGCCCAGAAAAAGAGTAAGGATGAATGATGGTTGGGAATGGGGGCAAGGGAGAGAGAAAAGGGTAAAGGCAAATAGGAAAAGAAAAACGCCCTGATCAGAAAGACATGGCCCTTCGGTGCCAACCATGCGCGTCATCAGTCTGCCTCTGTGAAACCCGGATCAGCCATGTGATTTTCCTACATCTGTTCCCCTCTTTGTAAATTAAAGGGGAAAAGTTACACACTGGCTGTTTGTGTGACTTCCAACCTATCACATGTAAGGCAGATAATGAGTAAATATTTATTGAGTCGTTGGCTGTGTGCCAGGTCCCATGCTAAACACTTTACCCATATAACATCTAATCCTTACAACCCTGAAACGTGGTGTGGGATATTTTTGGATTTAACAAGCAGAGTCTGAGGTTTTGCTATCTAAGGAGGTCTGTTTAATATAGAACTATCTGTGTGGCTCTGTTATGGTTCCCAATAATACCATATCATACTTGCATCTGTTTTTGTATGGGGGTTAAAATTAATTAGCGTGTGTGTTATGTTCTTTTCTTAGAAATAATAAAGGCATGTGGTCAACTCTCTGAAGTTAAACAATGAAATCTACCGAGGGTAAATGGGTCTTCAGTAATCCACAGACCCATCCAAGCTTCCTAAAAGTCACTGATAAGTATAATGATTTGGTGCAACTTGTATTATAAAACCAAAAAACAGGATTTAATATACTATACCTTCCTCTCATTATGCCCAGGTTTCAAACCACTCAGAAACATCACCTCCTGATCAAGCATTTTCAGTGACACATAGAAGACAGGGAGCATTATCTGAACAAGTAGCTATTTTTGAGAAGAACTATTTTGGAAAAGCTGGCATCCAACTTCAGTTTTCAAGCTAATGAGAAGGCTTCCACTAGCATATAGCTCCGAGCAAATGACTGGACCCAGACTCAGAGTCTCGGCTCTATTACCAAGACACTGGGCTATCATGGCAAACTTATCCACCCTCTGGGTGCCTGGGTCCCACACCCATACTGATGGTAGCCCTTTGAATTTCAGCGAAGATTAAAGGTGACAATTCACACGAATAGAAAGCAGCTCACCATACAACAATCTGTGAGAGAGTGTGTACTCTTGAGTGTCTCATTTTAATCTCCTTTAATTCTTTCCACCATGACCAGAGGGGGATGCTCAGAAACTACGGGACTGTGAGCACTGGCCATACCTAGAATGTCAGGCCTAGAAGGACCCATCTGAGTTATCACCCTCTTTCTATGAGTAGGTAGGCTGAGCTTCACAGAACACGTGGGTCTTCTTCTGACTGCAGAAGACCCAAGTGAACCACTGATTGCAAAATGGCCTTCATATTCTGTGAAAGACAGCCGGAATGCTCAGAGTGACATTGTACTTTCCTCGTTCAACCACAGGTTACCACTCCACCCTCCAACAAGGCTCTGGGTTCATCCTTGGAAAAGATCCAACATCTGTTCCAGAGGCTGAAGATTTTGAGCCTCAGCCAATCGTTCTCCTCCACCGCTCCCTCTGACCCAGATCTAGGAGAGAGTCCGGGGCCCAACATGCCCACCACAGACTCAGATGACAAAGATGACGTATCTGTGTGTAGTGGAGACTGTTCCACAGATGGTGGCTACAGGAGCAGCACATGGGAGCAGGGTGACATCCTGGGATCTGGGTCAGGGGCTTCTCTGGAGGAGGGGTTGGAGGCCCCAGGTCTCAGCCTAGATGAACCAGAGCTCTGTTATGAGGCCGAGAGCCCTGACGAGGCAGCTCTGGTGCATGCGGCCCGTGCCTATAGTTTCACCCTGGTGTCTAGGACACCTGAGCAGGTGACTGTGCGTCTGCCCCAGGGCATCTCCCTCACCTTTGAGCTCCTCTTCACCCTGGGATTTGACTCTGTCCGGAAGAGAATGTCAGTAGTGGTGAGGCACCCACTGACAGGTGAGATCATCGTCTACACCAAGGGTGCTGACTCAGTTATCATGGACCTGCTAGAAGACCCATCCTGTGGTGAGTCCGCCCACCTTGTCAGGCCCAGGGACACAGGTGCTATACTCTCAAAGGCAGTGTGGAATGGTGAGGAAGAATCAGAGTTACAAGTCACTTACTCCAGCTTGTACCAGCAGGATCCCGGACCCATGAGACTCTCAAAACAAGTCCTTAGAACACACTGAATTTTCCATCACCTTGACCTGGAGAATTGGGGCATTCATTAGTGCATTCAAGACTTTATGAAGTCTTCCATATGAGAAACCACTTTACCTTCACTTTTCCCAGTTTTCAGATTTCCACACTCATTATGCGATTCATTATCTAAATCCACACCCCGTGCCTTTCTACCCAAACACCCATGAGTCCTACCATAGAGCACACCATGGTCGCTCAAGTGTCTCTCTTTATTATTGCATTCCCCAGTGCCCACCCCCGCACACCGGGATAGATTTTCATAAACTTGCACAGAGCCAGGAAAATGTTCCAAAGTCCCTACGTGTCAGCGTCCAATTTCAGAGAAGCGTGAATTAGTGTGCAGCCACATCCTGGTTGCTAACAAGAAGACAGTGATAGGGTTATGATTCTCCCAGGATAGCAGATCCCAGCCAAGCTTCAGAATTGCCCAGGCAGCCCAGAGCCTCCTGCATTATCAGCTGTGGATCACGGCCAAGAGGTTCATGGGGACTGATTAGTGTTTAGAATGAGAGGGAGCTAATTAACTCGCTTCATCCCTAGACTCTGGCAGACGGGTGAATTCAGGGCTTCTGAGTCAAGGAAGCCATAGTACTCTGTCTCTGGGCAACAGAGACTTGCTATCCTGAAGATGTTTGTTTATTCCTTCCTCGGTTGATTGCAAAATGGGTTGGGGATCCTGCCAATAAAAAACACAGTCAATGTTACTGCATTAAGAAAGAAGCGAAGCTTTGAAAGGGAGAGGCAAAAATCACATCAAGTTTAATTTACTCGGGATGTTTGAGCATTCAGTTGGACTCTGAGGTTCCTAGCAACTTGGGGGGGTGAAAAAACCCAGGGACTCACAAGTGGTGATCTTCAGAAAGAATGTTTTTGAAGATAAAACATTGTAAATAGTGTTCAACCGGGCATTGTATGTTTTAAGACCGTATTTATTTTGAACAATGAGGCAATAGTATTTGAAAGGATGTTTATATTGTAGGAAATAGACTGATTGGACTTCCTTATACTTAGTGAGATCACTGTTAGAAATTACGTTTTTACCTTTGCATTGTACAAAAGAAGAAGTGAGGTGTTCAAATTCTATTTGCTACCCAGGATCCCTCTAAAGCCTCTCTCTGTCCAGCAGCAGTAAGGGATTCTGGAGGCTGCATTGCTCAGATTTACAATGCTGTGGTAGGTGAGTGATGCCTGTCACAGCTTAGAAAAATGAAGTGATACTATCATCGGTCCTGTCCCTCCTGAGCTAGCACAGCCTGAAAATACTCTTACTGTCTAATAGAGAAAAAAATACAAATGACTGCAGGAAGAAATGTGCTATGCGAAACTTTAACATGGGGACTTTGAACAAGGCATTGAGGTATTTTTCGCCCTAAAGTTAGAGAATGCAAAAACTTATTTTTTTCTTGTAACACCGTCCCTCGTGTTGAGAGAAAGCCTAAGTCAGCAAAGCAAATGTGCTGAAGAACCCCGCTAATGAGATCCAGGTTTGCAGCTGTCTTGAGACTAAGCTTGACAAGAATTAAAGTAGATGACAGAAAGGATGATGGATTGTCTAAGTTGCCAGAGAAGAGTTTGCAAAGTTGGTTGGCTCCGCGGCAAGATGGGCAACTAAAATCACACCTTGCGTAACAAGGAAGACTGAAACTGCCAGCCCCTGGCCCTCCCTTGAAGGATAGCTTTGTTTTAACTCTGTAGGAAGTTCTCTTGTAAGGAGATGTGTTGGAACAATTTCTCAGATCACCTCCCTTCCTTAAGTAGCCCTTTTCCTGGCCAGGCTTTTGGAGAAAAACCATAAGGAGCAGACAGTGTGGGGACTCTTAAAATTATCATTCTCCTGGGCAGTCTGCCATCACAAGACCTCTTAGGGAGGGCTGGGAAGAGGGAGCTCCTCCTTTAAGGCTGGTGTGGTGACCCGGGAAGGTTCTGGGGAGTTGAGGGCAAAGCTCCCTGAACAGTGGCCCATGGCTTCATTGGAAACAATAACTCTTTGACAGGGAGTGATACTGATGTGGAGAAGAAGCTGAAAAGAATCCAAGCCCGGACCCAAAAACATCTGGACTTGTATGCAAGAGATGGCCTTCGAACCCTGTGCATTGCTAAGAAGGTAAGGATAGATCCCTGCGAGCATGCTCCAGATGTCAGCAATGGCTGAATGATCTTCACCCCATTGTGTGTGTGTATGTGTGTGTAGTATGTGTGTGTGTGTGTGTGTGTGTGGTATGGGGAGAGTTGTGGGAGTGGTGTGTAGAGTGTGTGTAGGTGGGGATGTTGTGTGTGTGTGGAGTGTGTGTATGTGCATTCACATGAAAAACTCTAGCTTTCTGGTTTCTCTTGAGAATCTGAGTCTTCATGGGATGACACAGATCAGTATAACTAGGTAGCGGTTGATCTTTGTGATGAGGGCCACAGGAATGTATTCCACTGTGTTCTGCTCTTGCCTACGATCCCTATCACTAGTCATTGTCTTACTCTTGCCCCCAGATGTAGCCAGAAAGATTACTCACCTCTTGCTCTCAGATACTTGACTTTGCAGGCCCTAGGAAACAGGGGCCTTTGAACTACAGTGAGGTTATCTATGAGGTGTGTACTGTCTAGTAGGAGCCGTGATGCTCACCTCTTCTTCACACTTCCAGGGATGCTCATATATTTCAAGTTGCTTAGTACAGAGCAGAGATTAAATGTACTCACTTTAAAACCAGCCATCTGGTGCCCATCTCACTACCTTCCGATGTGTCTTTAGGCCAACAGTTTATAACATCCTCTAGGTACTATAATTATACCCTTACCATTGTCTGCTTTCCATAAGTCTCTGTCTATTTCGTCTCCTGTTATACACTGTACATTTCTCAAATGTAGAAGACATTCCTATGGCCAGGTTTAATGGTGCATGCCTTTAATCCTAGCACTCAGGCCAATAGATCTCTATGAATTCCAAGCCAGCCGAGGCTACAAACAAACAAACAAGATGTGTGTCTCTTGATTTTCCATACAGAGGGACTCAGTGAATATTTGGTGCTTATGTAAAAGAATTATTCATTTATAAAGAGAATGCAGACATATAAAAGTGCTGTAGCTCTCCAAAGGAGAAAGACTTGACATCTCTGTATGTTTGACAGCATGCCTGATGGAGTGTTCTATGGTCTGTGGGAAATATTGCTGTGGTTACCTTTCCAGCCTCATGTCTGACCCTTCCACTTTGCTGGCCCCCTCCATCAGCTTTTACATTAATGGATCAGGAATGGAATCAAGGCCATAAGCCTTTGCACTTGTTCCTCCTTGTGATTCCCAGGATTTGTTCCTTTTTAAATATTTTTTATTAATTTCTTGAGCATTTCAAAGAGTATATTTTGATCATATTCACACACCCCCAATTCATCACCTTAACTTCTCCAGGAACTGTCCTATCTCCCTACACCCAAAAATGCTACGTCCTCTTATGTTATAATAATAACCCATCAGCTCTAATTTACGCTGTCCAATATTCTGGCCATAAGGCTCTCTACCGTTGCATAGACTGCTTGTGTCTTACCTTGCATGCTCCCTGTAAAGAAGACCTTACTCTCCAACAGGCACCAACAACCCCAACAGACTCTATAGCATCATCCTTTTTGTTGCCTGCATGGTACTCCTTGAAATGATCTATCCATTTAAGTCACTTACCTGACTAAAAATATCTTACCGTCCACCAGCATCTAATCTGTGGCATCCTGAGACCTTGCCTTTGTCATTCATCTCCAGAGCCCCATAGGGACTCAGCGGATATTTGGTCATCATGGAACACAAGGATTAATCTTTCATCAATATATGCATTCAAAATATCATGATGGAAAATTCTGCCCCCAATTCTGTGAAGTCCAAGGTGACATGTAGGAGTCCCAGCACCTCAGGAAGAAGGGGGGGCTCCATTTGTGTATCCACTCAAGGTTACTAATAATCCTCTTCCTGTTTCATAGGTTGTAAATGAAGAGGACTTCCAGAGGTGGGCCAGTTTCCGGCGTGAGGCAGAAGCATCCCTGGACAACAGAGAGGAGCTCCTAATGGAGACAGCCCAGCACCTGGAGAATCACCTCACCCTACTCGGTAGCTGAAAATAAGGCATTGCTACATTAAAAAGAGAGAAAGGGGAAGGCTAAACATTAGGAAAGGAGCTCTTGGCCAAGACTCAGATACTGCTATAATTTGGCCCCAATTAGGAGCCATCCCTGGGTGTCTCCAGATATTTGGCATAATTGGGATATGCCTGCAACCAGCCTGTCTTTCTGGGGATATCCTGAGAGCCTTCCCAGACTTCCTGCTGGAAGAAGCTTATGAGTTTGGCTTCTTCCTCAACAGCAAACTCCTTTTCCCATTCAAATGTTTGTTGCATGCCTACTATGTGCACCGTGTAGCATGCTAGGCTTTACAGCTCTAGCGAGAAATGCTGACCACACCTCCACCTTCCCACAGTTCAGAATCTAGTCAGCATGGTTAGGCAAGTCATGTCATCCCCAGCGAGTGATAAGATCTGGGCCAGAAGACTTAGAGATGGGAGACAAATGAGAAATAGGAGATTTCAACCTCACCCTGGGACCAAAGAGGGTCTGGGAAGGCCGCTAATTGGAAACAAAATGATACACTATTCAGGAAAAGGGGGAGGGCATTCATGAAGGGACTAAATGAAAGGCAGGAAGAGATGTCTGAGAAGAGGTGGAAATACAGAGATCTGTTTTAGCTGGACCACAGAATACAGAGGAGAACGACAGGAGGTGAAAGAGGCCAGAGGAGGCCAATTCATGATGTGCCATGTAAATCATATGCTAAACCTTTACAGGGTACCTTAGTAAAAATCGCCAGAGCTACCGCCATATATGGAGTAGATTGATAAATAAGGAAGAAGATGAGAAGTGGTGAGGCTGCCTCAGAGATGGACTGGATGTCTCTAGGAAGAATAGCATCGCAAGCTTAAATTTGGAAGCTTTGCTTAGGAAGATGAATCTCCTGCCTGGGGAAAGATGCCCATGTCTTAATCACTCTGAGGTCACTGGGGTGGAAGAGCAGCAGCAGGAAGGGATTTAGGTATAGGGGATCTTTCCCAACCCCCTCTAGAAAGAAACACAAGAAAGAATCAGGGATGTGCACTGGCCATTGAGCCGAAAGCCATCTTTTATTGCTATAAGATGGTGAGGCCTGTACATCTAAAGGGTAGCAGAAAGATTAGTCGAAGAGCCTTCAAACAGAAGAAGAAATTCTTACTCTCTGGCACCTTCAGCCTCTTGTCCTTTGTCCTGGCTACAGAAGCCTGTGCATGTTGCCTCATGAGCCCTAACACTTCTAAAGCTGGACACAGGAATTGTTCTTACAAGAAGCAGAAGGTAGCTAGTCCAGAATATTCTACCTGCCCTGCAAGGCCGCAGGCAGTCACCCCATGTGGAATTCCCACCACTCTTTCACATCCTGGACACGTCTTTAGCTTCATGGTGGCAACAAGTCTCAGCTGCAAAAAACGTTCATCAGCTGGATCTGGCAAGGAAGTCACTCGCGGGAGTTAGTCAGCTCCCCTTCCTGGAAGAGGCATTCACAGTCTTTCCATTTCATTTTCCCCTTCACACAAATAAATGTGTTTTTCCTCCTCCCTCCCTCACACAGCCTCGCTGTGCTATAAATCGACTTCAGCAGCTCACCTAGCAGGCTAACCCTCACAAAGATGATACTTAAGTCATCCCTGTTCATCAAGTTGTTTGCCTGTATATTTGTATCTGAAATACAAAACAGGCACCATTGACGAGAGACGGGCCCCTTTTGTCACCTCAAGATGGCTGGGAAATGTGACTTGGTGGCAGATTTCCTGTGACCATCAAAAATGTTCCCTGGCCTTCACACGAAGTCTCAAAACATGAGCTGGATTTCTCAATAGGCAGCCAATGTAACTGCTTTGCCAACTTTTTAACCACTCTTGATTATTCAACAAAACAAAGCCGTGGCTTCGACTCTAAGTGAAATGGTTAGCCATTAGTTTATGGCCTGAAATGAATCTCATTTTAAATGCAGGTGGAGTTTTGCTTAAGCACTTAGCAACTCTTTAATATCTGGGTATGAATTCATCAGAGTTGAGGCAAAGATTGAGAACATTCACAAATGATGGCACCTGCATGTCTAATTCTCTCCAAGAATAGTAGCAAAAAAAAACACTGAGTCCCCATTACATCTGCTGTGTTCCGCTGCAGAGCAAAGGTTCTTGCCCCCATCTCTTCCACACCCATTGGCCTGTGTCACTATACACCACCACTAGGTCTCCTCTGCACTCTTTCTCAGCCTCTAAGAACCTCTCATCCAGCCTCTCCCATCTCCCATCCACTCTCTAGAATGATCTGAAAATACAAACCTGATCCAGTCCCTTCCTAACTTACACTTTCATATAGCTTTCTTTGCTGCAGAAGAAATCAGACATCAAGGCCCTGCTATAGTCCAGAATCCCCTCTCCCTTCCTCTCACACTCCCTCTGCCTCCTGCCTTGGTCATCTACTCGAAACTCCAGGCTGGTGCACATGTAGACTCCTCTGCCTTCACCTTGGTGACTGATCTTCCAGGGCTGAACCAAAGTGGTCTTTCAGCAGCAAATCTTCCTTGACTTTTGAGGTGAAGTTCAGTGTCCACTCACCTCGCCATGTAGCTCAATTACAAACTGTCACCCAAGGACTTGAGTTCTGGGCATGTACCAGTTGTCCTAGTTAGGGTCACTATTGCTGTGGTGAAGCACCATGACCAAAAGCAAGTTGGGGAAGGATAGGTTTATTTGGCTTATATTTTCACATAACTGCTCATCCCCGAAGGAAGTCAGGAAAGGACCCTGGTGGGAGCAGCCGATGCAGAGACCATGGAGGGGAGCTGCTTACTGGCTTGTTTTCCATGGCTTGCTCAGCCCACCTCCTTAAAGGACCCAGAAACAGCAACCCAGGGATGGCACCACCCACAACCGGCCAGGCCATCCCATATCAATCACTAATTAAGAAAATGCCATACAGGCCTACCTGCAACCCAATCTTACAAAGGCATTTTCTCAAATGGGATTCCCTTCTCTCAAATGATTGAAATTATGTCAAGTTGATGTAAAATTAGTCAATACAGTGATCATCTTTATCCAACTCATGGCTGTATGTATCCTGGGTACACAGACTAATACAAAGAAAATATTTGATAAAAACTGATTGGCTGTGTAGTGCTTTGAGAAAGTAAGTAGCCGTGCATTTGCCATAACTGAGCTTCCAACCGTCCTTGGACTTTCCAGGAGCCACAGGGATTGAGGACCGACTCCAAGAAGGAGTTCCAGACACCATTGCTGCACTACGGCAGGCTGGAATCCAGCTCTGGGTTTTGACAGGAGATAAACAGGAGACAGCAGTCAATATCGCATATTCCTGCAAACTGCTGGATCAGACTGACACCGTGTACTCCATTAACACAGAGAATCAGGTGAGACCAAAGAGGGACTGAGTGTTCAAATACGCAGCAGCCCCTCAGCCAACTCTCTGGATCCTGGATCTAAAGGAGCCAAGGAAGGATCTGGAAAACATTCAGCCCCATACGCAATAACCCATCCACATACATAGTTAACTGGTTATTTGGATGCAGCTACTTATCAGAAACTTCTAGTCTCCCTACTTCACAGGTAAGGACACTGAAAGCCACCAGGGCTCATTCTCTTGCCCAACAGCTTCCCCCTGCTAGTCTAGGAAGCCCCGAGGCTAGAATTCTGCTCTCTTGCTCTCTTGTAACTAATTTTACATCAACTTGACATAATTTCAATCATTTGAGAGAAGGGAACCCCATTTGAGGAAATGCCTTCATAAGATTGGGTTGCAGGTAGGCCTGTATGGCATTTTCTTAATTAGTGATTGATATGCCACACCGTGGACTCATTTTTGTTGTTTTTGTTGTTAATGTCTTGTCAGTTAAGATTAACCCACCTGTTGAAAGGTCCCACTTCAACTGAAAATATTCAGAATTTAAATTTTCAGCACCAATCTGTGTGTCACGGAGCAGAACTCTGTTGTGATATGGGAGCGGGCCTGCTTTCGTCCCACCCAGCTCCCGCATGGCTAGCTTATACCCC